>JARQOC010000003.1:739167605-739306096 GCA_033576535.1 Allobates femoralis | reverse complement strand
TTCATACATAAATTTGACTTGCAACTATTTAACATATGATTATTTATTATGCTGGAATACTATGTTGCCTTTTTCATGCCTATATGCAAATAAAGTCTATGGAGCCTCGTTTAGGAATCTCAACACAGGACTAGCCAGATCTCCCTCCAGGGGACCACCTAGCCATGGGGTGGCTCTTTGAGGAGACCACCATAATCACCATATTAAGTGTCCCTTTGAGTCAATAGCCAGCTTTTTACAAGTTTAAAGATATGACAAGGGAATTCCAATGCCAGGTATCCATCCACAGACTGCTGTTTTGGGGGTTTGCCCCTCATCAGTGTGGAGTAGGATTCTGGCTAGGTGGGAGTAATGCCTAGTAGACCAATAACACAAAGTAATCACTGATCTCAGGGAGACCAGTCCAAGAAAACACTGCAGGCAGCCGGCTAAAGCACTCAACACAGTGAATTCCTAGTTGCGTTGCCCACTGGGAATTACAAATATGCAATGACTATAGTACTTGAATGTATGAAGTAACTCATCTTGTCAGACATGTGGCTCAGAATTGAGACCACCATTGATCCTGGTCAAGTATCCAATGCATTTGGCTATGAAACAACCCTACATCTTTAGTTTCATTTACCAAACTTGACAGTTCTTTCAATTTTTTTGATCCATTAACCTTTTACCCTTGTATCTTCCAGAACCATTTGCACCCATCAGAGCCTAGTCTATGGACTTCTGTCTCATTGCTCCAAATTACCCATTTGAAATCTTCTACTGTCCACTTTTCGTACTTTTTTGCAAACTCAAGCTGACAACTCTTATGACAATGTTGAGATTGGGGAATCTTCACTTTTTTGGACCACCATCCCATCCAACATGCATCACATGATGCATGCCTGTAAGTCTATGATTTTACTATTATGAAGTATACAATCCACCTCCACCACTGTGTTTGGACCGCTAGAAATGATGAATCTTTTGATGAGCTGACTCCAGTATTTTGCCTGGAGGTCAACCTCTTGGCTTTTGAATGAATGGATGGACTTCATTTCATATTCTTCCAACTGTCATGGCACTTATATGATGTAGTTTGGCAGTTACCTTGGGCGAGAGACTACAATCAATGAGCTGGATGATGCTATTTCTCTTTTCTTGGGAAATCTTCTTCATGACTGATCCTCGATCCAACCCTTTAATACAATAATAAAATTAATTTACTTATCTTTAGAGAACCATTATTCCACAGGACTTTACATACAATCATCATCACTCTTTATTAGGGCACACAATTCAAATTCAGTGTCAGTATGTTTTTAAAGTGTGGGAGAAAACCAGAGAACCCAGGGGAAACCCACACAAACATGGGGAGAACATACAAACTTCTTATATATGTTATCTTTAGTGGGATTTGAAACCATAACCCCAGCGCTGCAAGAATACAGCCTAATACCATGCTGAGCTGTTCTAAAATGTGAGAGCAAGTAAGAATTTGTAGAGTACAGGAAGGAAAAGCTTTTTCATACACCAAGAGCAAAACAGTAACAATGAAGTGATATGACAAGAATCTGCATAATTAATTGTATGCTAAATAGTTGCAAGTGACATTTATGTATGAGATAGCCAAAATGATTGTCCATAAAATGAAGGTACATCAATATAAGGAAAGACGGCACTTGAGTGCCGTCTTTCCTTATATTGATGTACACATATTGTTGTCTGGGACTGAGCAGCTCGAGGATCTTGTGCCCACACTCCAGCCTGTTAAGCACTCCCAGTGGACACTGGTGCCTCTCTCCTGCTCCCTCATAAAATGAAGGTAGTCTCATGCTCAAAACTGTAGTGGATGGTGAGGTATGGAGCTTGAAAGTCAAAAGTTCTAAACATTTTTAACCTTTTGCTTGTGATAGATTTTTGTTACTTCTTTTAATGATAAATATGAGTAAAGAGTTTCCTTTTATGGTCACTTGAATTCATCAGTCTCTCATTTATGTGCTCCCATATTGGGCTACAAAATCCCCTTGATAAATATTATAATTGTAGGTACCATATACAGTACCTTGTGAAAGTATTTGACCCTCTTGCACTTTTCAACCTTTTGCCACATTTCAGGCGTCAAACATAAAGATATAAATTCAATTTTTTTTGTGAAGAATCAGCAACAGGTGGGACACAATCGTGAAGTGGAATGAAATGTATTGGATATTGTAAACTTTTTTAACAAATAAAAAACTGAAAAGTGAGGCATGCAATATTATTCGGCCCCCTTGTGTTAATACTTGTAGCCAGGGGCGTAACTATCACACAGCTGGGGGTGCGATTGCACCCGTGTCCTGCAGCCTAGGGGGGCCCTAAAAGTCCCTTTGGCTTATAGAAAAAGACTAATACTATGAAAGATTTCCAATAATTGGGTGCCAAGTTGGAACTTTCGCATCCAGGACCCTGAGCCTGAAGTTACGCCACTGCTTGCTGCGCCACCTTTTGCTGCGATTACACCTGCAAGTCTCTTGGGGTATGTCTCCATCAGTTTTCCACAGCGAGAGACTGAAATTCTTGCCCATTCTTCCTTGCAAAACAGCTCGAGCTCAGTGAGGTTGGATGGAGAATGTTTGTGAACAGCAGTTTTGAGCTCATTCCATAGATTCTCGATTGAATTCAGGTCTGGACTTTGACTTGGTCATTCTAACATCTGGATACGTTTATTTTTGAACCATTCCATTGTAGATTTTGCTTTATGTTTGGGATCATTGTCTTATTGGAAGATAAATCTTCATCCCAGTCTCAGGTCTTGTGCAGACTCCAACAGTTTTTCTTCCAGAATGGTCCTGTATTTGGCTCTGTCCATTTTCCCATCAATTTTAACCATCTTCACTGTCCCTTCCTAAGAAAAGCAGGCACCAAACCATGATGCTGCCACCACCATGTTTGACAGTGGGGATGGTGTTTTCAGGGTGATGAGATGTGTTGCTTTTACGCCAAACATATCATTTTGCATTGTGGCCAAAAAGTTCAATTTTGGTTTCATCTGACCAGAGCACCTTATTCACATGTTGGGTGTGTCTCCCAGGTGGCTTGTGGCAAGCACAGACGAGACGTTTTATGGATATCTTTGAGAAATGGCTTTCTTCTTGCCACTCTTCCATAAAGGCCAGATTTGTCCAGTGTATGACTGATAGTTGTCCTATGGACAGACTCTCCCACCTCAGCTGTAGATCTCTGCAGTTCATCCAGAGTAATCATGCACCTTTTAGCTGCATCTCTGATCAGTCTTCTCCTTGGTTGAGATGAAAGTTTAGAGGAATGGCCGGGTCTTGGTAGATTTGCAGTGGTCTGATACTCCTTCCTTCCATTTCAATATGATCGCTTGCACAGTGCTCCTTGAGATGTTTAAAACTTGGCAAATCTTTTTGTATCCAAATCCAGCTTTAAACTTCACCACAACAGTATCTCGGACCTGCCTGCTGTGTTCCTTGGTCTTCATGATGCTCTCTGCACTTGAAACAGAACCCTGAGACTATCGCAGAGCAGGTGCTTTTATATGGAGACTTGATTACACACAGGTGGATTCTATTTATCATTACGAGTCATTTAGGACAACATTGGATCATTCAGAGATCCTCACTGAACTTCTGGAGTGAGTTTGTTGTACTGAAAGTAAAGGGGTCGAATAATATTGCACGCCCCACTTTTCTATTTCTTATTTGTTAAAAAAGTTTAAAATCTCCAATAAATTTTGTTCCATTTCACGATTGTGTTCCACTTCTTGTTGATTCTTCACAAAAAAATTTGACTTTTTTTTTTTGTTTGAAGCCTGAAATGTGGCAAAAGGTTGAAAAGTTCAAGGGGGTCAAATACTTTCACAACGCACTGTAAGGCTAGGGTCACACATGAGCCCTGGATCCGCTAAAAGCATCAATTTTTCATCTTAGAATTTTGTGAGAAACTGATCCGTTAACGGATACATAGGTTCCAATGCAAAAAACATATCGTCTAAAGTGCACTAAAAAAAACGCTATGCGTTTTTGTAATGGGCACCAAAAATACTGCTAGCAGCTTTTTGGGTGCAGTAAAAAAAAAATGCATATTTTTTTTTAACATGGGAAACGCATCCATTAACGCATGGTACATATGGGTATAGCGTTTTTGGGATGCAAACATAGCATTTTCCAAAAACAGAATCAGATTTTGGAAAGGCAGAAAAACGGACTGCCATGTGTGACCCTAGCCTAACTCATTTTGTGTCACTGTTCCTATAGTTAAAGATAATGGCTTGGTTAGCACAAGCTGATCACCATTGTTAAATGACCACTGATCAACTGCATATTAGTCGATCAATTGTTGTTCAATAGCCTGTTTACACCAATCACTCATTGTGATTGGGTGATTGGCAATCTGTTTAGAGGCAGATAACACGAGTCAGTAGCAAAATTGGTTCAGACATTGAAACAGTTGAACTCAACTAATTTTGGGGTGCTGAAAATGAAAATGATGCTTACATTTTGAAATTGGCTCTAGTTTTTATGATACAGGGGTGCGTCTATATTTCTCACAGCCTTTGATACAACGCTAGGCAAGGAATACATAATCAGCCTTGTGTCATCAGTTTTCCACCATCAAACTGACTAAGGGCCGCTTCACACTGCGGCATGATCCGGTCCGGTTCTGTCCGGGAGGACCCGGAGGACCCGGATCAGCACACAGGACTGGGGGGCTATTATGCCCTCCGGTCCTGTGTGCAGCGCGCGCAGCCGCTGACAGGTCAGGATCGCGGCGCCCGCGGTCCTGACTTATCAGCAGGGGGAACTGGGTGCGCTTTTGAGTCACAAAAGTGAAACTTGACTCATATAGTTAAGAAAGCCAACATCCAACACTTGTCGAACCAGAGAAAATGCTGTTACCCCATTGCATAGCAAGTTGGGTCTCATGAAGAACTTCGTTAAGGCAATGGACAAAATTGCAGAAGCATTCAAGTATCTCATTTGTAAATTTCCCAGGTTGAGTGAAGCAAAGATAAAGGAAAGAGTCTTCATTGGTCCTCAGATTTGTGTGCTTCTGCAAGAGGAGAAGTTTCACTGTTTAATGCGTGGCAAGGAAAAAGCTGTATGGAGAGCATTCCAGTTAGTGGTAACAAGTTTTCTTGGAAGAGCACCAAGTCAGACACCTATCAAATAACAGTTTTCCTTGTCATATTTGAATTCAGCACATAAATTCATTAAGAAATTGATCATTTTATTTCTGAACCAGACAGCTTTTGAAATTTTATTGCCTATTGTACTCAGGAAATGAGCATTTCTAGCAGTGCTCTCTTACCATTATTTGGATGTGTAGATGTAATGTAAAAAAATTCATACAACAATTTTCAATCTCTGTTGACTGTTTGGAATCATACAGGTGCATCTCAATGAATTAGAATATCATTAAAAAGCTCATTTATTTCAGTAATTTAGTACATAAAGTGAAATGCATATATGATATAGAGTCATTACAAACAAAGTGATCTATTTAAAATGTTTTTCTGATAATGTTGATGCTTATGGCTTACAGCCAATGAAAACCCAAAGGTTTTCAGAAAATTAAAGTAAGGAGGATGAAGGGTCTGAGAGATACAATCTGACCTAAATAGGTATCAGACACTTCACCTTGTGTGGTTGTGAGAGTCACAACCACTAAAAGCATATCATGGCTGCTGCAGTCTCTAGCATGATGCATATAGAGTAGGGAGGATGAAGGCTTAAAATCCGTGTTGCCGTATTCCACGAGACATCAAAGGGTGAATATAATATTGATTTACTAGTCCACATGTTTGAGGGCTCCTGGGCCCCTTCCTCAGGACAAATCAATATCATATTGCCATGTTTCAGGGAGCCATGAAATGTATCGACTAATAAATCAATATTATATTTACCTTTTGATGTCTTGTGGAAGACGGCAGTGCGGTTTTAAATCCTTCATCCTCCCTACTTTAATATTCTGAGATAATGAGTAGGGATGAGTGAGTAGTGAAAACATCGGACTCGCTATACTCGTAACGAGTAGGTCTCGATACTCGGGTACTCGTTATGAGTAGCGAGTCCAATGTAAGACATTGGGAAATGTGAGTACTAACTCTGCTGGACCCTATAAAGGGGTCTGGGGGGCTGAGGAACAGGCTGAAATGGGTGCATGATTGTTTAAAAGCCGGAGGTAAAAAGCTGTTGGTTTTTAAACAATCATTAAGCCCCCTACTCGCTTCCCCGCAGCCTCCCATCCCGATCCTCCGCTCCCCCACCTCCTCCCATCCCGATCCTAAGTTAGGACCGGACAGGGAGCGAAGGACCCGGGCGGGGAAGCTGGCGGTGAGAAGACTTCACCACTGGCTCTCCCGGGCTGTGCTGTGCTCCACGCTCCCTGATGCCCCCTCCCCGCTCCCTGGTGCTTCGCTCCCCACCCGGTCCTAACTTAGAGGGGGAGGGGGCATCAGGGAGTGCAGCACAGACAGGAAAAGCCGGCGGTGAAGTCTTCTCACTGCCGGCTTTCCCGCCGGTAATTTCAAATGAACAGCTGAGGTATCAGCTGATACTGATCAGCTGTTCATTTGAAATAGCCGCCAGTGCCTGCAGAGGGTTCATGTGAGTTCATTCTTAACTGCATGAACTCAATGAACGTTCCCATGGCTGCACAGCTCAGCTACATCTCTGGTACAGGTTCTCTACCAGAGATGTAGCTGAGCTAAAGAAGAAGACTCCATAAAAAAAATGTTTCTCTGTGTTGTGTTTGTATTTAAACAATTTACTAGAAATTCATGGCAGTCATGTCTAATATTGGCGTGACCCCATGAATTTCGGGCTTAGGGCCAGCTGATAATACAAAGCTGGCTCTAACCTCTTTATTACCCAGTGAGCCACCGCACCAGGGACCTGGATGAGTTGGATACAGCGCCAGAAAATGTCGCTTCAATGAACGAGATATCTTCTAGGGTGGCTGCAGACTGCAATTCGCAGCGTGGAGTGCCCAGAAAGCATGGGCCTCCCTTCGCTGTGGATTCCAGCCCCCAGCTGCCTAGTTGTACCTGGCTGGACATAGAAATAGCGCGAAGCCCCATGCATTTTTTTTTTATTATTTCATGAAATTCATGAAATTATAAAAAAAAAAAAAAAAAAGGGCTTCCTTCTATTTCTGTTTCCAGGCAGGTACAAATAGGCACCTGGGGGTTGGGGGCAGCTCGTTCCTGCCTGCTGTACCTGGCTGGACACAAAAATACAGCGAAGCACACGTCAAATTTTTTTGGAAAAATTCATTACATAAATACATTTAGGGACTGCATCTTTTTTAACCCCTCGAGGCCGGATCGCAGCTGCATTGTAAGGGGGTTAACTCAGGTCACTGAGGATAGCTCAGGTCATGCCACCTGAACAGTCCTCGGGTGACCTGAGTTAACCCCCCTTACAATGCCACAGCGATCCGGCCTCTAGGGGTTAATAAAGATGCTGTCACTAAATGTATTTTTTTTTTTTTTAATGAATTTTTCCAAACAATTTTGACATGGGCTTCGCAGTATTTTTGTGTCCAGCCGGGACACACATGAACCTTCTGCGGGCACTGGTGGCTATTTCAAATAAACAGCTGATCAGTATCCGCTGATACCTCAGCTGTTCATTTGAAATTACTGGCGGGAAAGCCGGCAGTGAGAAGACTTCACCGCCGGCTTTCCCTGTCGGCGCTACGCTCCCTGATGCCCCCTCCCCGCCCAATCCTAAGTTAGGACCAGGTGGA
Organism: Allobates femoralis; assembly: GCA_033576535.1. Lineage (NCBI taxonomy): Eukaryota > Metazoa > Chordata > Amphibia > Anura > Aromobatidae > Allobates > Allobates femoralis. The sequence continues at coordinate 739,298,359 of JARQOC010000003.1, read as the reverse complement.
AAGCGAAGCAACAGGGAGTGGGGAGGGGGCATCAGGGAGCGCAGAGCAAAGCACAGACCGGGAAAGCCGGCGGTGAAGTCTTCTCTCCGCCAGCTTTCTTGCCCAGGTCCTTCGCTCCCCGCTCACTAGTGCTGCACTCCCCGCCCGGTCCTAACTTAGGATCGGGATGGGAGGCTGCGGGGAAGCGAGTAGGGAGCTTAATGATTGTTTAAAAGCCGCAGGCTTTTTACCGCTGGCTTTTAAACAATCATGCACCCATTTCAGCCTTTTCCTCAGCCCCCCAGACCCATTAATAGGGTCCAGCAGAGCTAGTACTCGTATTTCCCAGTGACTTACATTGGACTTGTTACTTCTAGCGAGTATTCAGAAGGAAACTCACGAAGTAACGAGTAGCCCGAGTACTATTTAGCGAGTACCTAATAGTAACGAGTATACTCGCTCATCCCTAATCATGAGCTTTGGGTTTTCATTGGCTGTAAGCCAGAATAATCAAATATACAGGTATAAACACTTGAAATAGATCCCTCTGTTTGTAATGACTATATATAATATATGGGTTTCACTTTTTGTATTGAATTACTGAAATAAATGAACTTTTTGATGATATTCTAATTCATTGAAATGCACCTGTGCCTTTCTTCACAATAGGAGACATCTCTCTGTGCATTGTTGGTCTACCAATAATATCAGCTTTGTGGATTCCAATGATAACATATCCGAAATACCCTGCTAGTTCATTTGAACAACAAATACCAACAGCACTTGACTAACCTACTGACTTAGAAGGGGGTCTCATGGATGCCATTGTGGTGTTCACTGTTTTGATGGATAGAAAAGAACTGGATCTTCATATAATTATTGCTAGAGCTTCAAATGACAGTGTGAAAGCATCTTTATTTGGGAAACAAATTAATTTATATTGGACCAAATGATTAATTTTACAAATGCCACCAGGGATTTATGGTATTTGTCAGCTATTTTGGGGAGTTTTTTTTCACTTTTTTATCCATCTGGTTGTTGTCAGTATCCTTTGTTTTCTTCTACAGCTTGATAAACTTCTTCATAATTCTCAAGGCCAAAATTAGTTACAAGAAATATGACTTGTATTTTGTGGAAGATCTAACTTAATACTTCTTCATAACTTCAGCCTCCAAAAGAATGTATTCAATCTGTTTCAATGGTGTGAACTGTTTTCTCTCCTTTGAGAGCAATTAAGTCTTTTTGGAGATATATAATGGTGACAAATATTGGACATAGTGGTAGAGGTGAAGCCCGTCCAGTGCCTTACATATCAATAATATCAGGTGTTTGATTTATACTTTGGTCCCCTAGCTATGTATCTCAGTATATGTTGTATTGTCTGAAGAATAGTGTCTATGAGCTGAGGAAGTAATGACTTTTCCAGCAACCCCTATCATTTCATGTATCATTTAAGTGAAATATCTACAGATGAAGAAAGGTTCCTTGGTTTTGTCTCTAATATCCAATATTGGATATTATATATCAAGTATTGACTGTACATCATAATTAACTAAAATTATTGCTATATTGTTCACTTGCCACTAATTACCTTGCCAAAATTAATCAGCTTAAATGAAGAACTATGTCATCATTTTAAATGTCAGCCTACTGAGTCATATTTCTGTATATGTAATCTATATATGTTGTAATTAGAAGAGAGATATGCTCAAAGGTGATACTACATTGCACATTGAAGATGGAAACTTAGAGTAATTAGGCTAATTATTTTAGAATTTTCTATACAGCAAAGTTTTTAATGTAGTTTGCAATGCAATGTTTGCCTGACTTCTTTTTTTTTTCATGTTTTTACCATTTTTTTTTTAAATTTAGTATTGAACTGACTTTTGCTTAAAGTATATTGTATCTGTAATATGAGAATATGATGAAATGTCATATACACACTATAGTTATGACATTTCAGTAGTGTATAGTGTCAAGGTGTAAGAGCAGGTCCGGAGTCAAGTAGCGGAAACATTATAGAATAAAGGTGTGTTGAAGGAAGAAACAGTGCAGGTTTAGTCCACATATAAGTGGCAAAAGTTTCTGGTTTATAACAGAGAAGAAGGGCTTCAATACTAGTGTAGGACTGTCCTGGTACACCTTGCACCGGTGTCATAGCTTGTACACTCTTTAATCAAACAGTGTTATTCAAGTGTCCTATATTGTTTAAATTAACTACTACTATTTACTTATTTGCTATATTAGGGGTACATACTGTATGTATGTATGGGGTACATACTCATTCTCTGTTCTTCTCTTGGATTTTGTCTGTGAAATTGCTACTCGGGATGAGCAAATTCTCGGTACTGCTCGTTACTTGAATAAGCATCAGGGTGCTCTGCATGCTCGTTACTTCAACATGTGTTGTGGGTGCTCAAGCAAAAGCCCGAGTCACCGCCCTACATGATTCGCAGCTGTTTTTCAGCCATTAAATGTGTGAGGATTGCCTGCAAATCACAGTAATGCCACAGCCATGTTGGCCACTGGCATTACTCTGATTGGCTGGCTGCATTGCATCATCAAGTCTTCGATGAGATCAGGGGTCGCGGTGCTCAGCACATTGCAGTTTGGGGAGAGTTGATGTAGAAGGGACAGCTTGGATTAGAGGAGGCATGTAGCCAGGGTTGTACACTTGCACTCTTTAGTGACTTTCATGTGTCACTAAAGGGTGTTTTTATCCTGGAGTAACATATATATATATATATATATATATATATATATAAAAATTTAAAAATAACTAATTTGAAAAAGGTATGGGGTCCACCTATTTTTGATCATCAGCAAAGCTAAAGCAGAAATTGTTATAAAAAAATAAATAGAGGGGACCCAAGGTTTTAAAATTGTTTATTTATAAGTAAATAATTTAAAAAACAGCATGATGTCCCCCTTATTAATGATTACCATCCAAGCTAAAGCAGACAGCTGTGGGCTGATATTATCTGGCTGTTCAGCCTAAAAATATTAGCCTGCAGCCACCACAAAATTGGTGCTTCGCCCCAGATCCCCATCCCCATCATTCGGTGGTAATCGGGGCAATATTGTTAGGGGTTGATGTGAGCTGTGAATTGTTTGATAGACCCCTTTCTATTACTAACACAATGACTTGATGTCAGCTGAAGTTACACAGCCAAAAGAAACAAATGAGTGCTTCTTTGAGGTGTTATTGAAGTGGGCGTGGCTTTTAAAGTCACAGATTAGATTGTAACACTGCACACTCTTGAATGCAGCCTTAAAGTTTATTGTTGTGCAAAAAAAAAAAAAACCGGCAGGATGCTTTACTATAGCGACAATATATTCATATGTGATGTTTTGACTATATAAAAGTCTTTTTCAAATTGTTGCTGAGTATAGGTAGCCATAGAGCTAGAGGCACAAATATGAATAATTGATAGTCCATATGGGACAAAAAGGTGTAGACGTCTGGACTGAACAGGTACTATGCAGCACAGTTTGAGACCCATACTCATCTTGGACATTCTCCAGCAATTATGCCTTCTCCGTTGCCCATCCTTTATGTTGGTGTACCTATGTGTTTTGGTCCCATACAGACTATATTTTCATATTTGTTCGACTAACTCTACAGCTATCTATACCCAGTATCCATTTGAAAAATACTTTTATATAGTCGAAACGTCACAAATTTATATATTGTCACAATAGTGAAGCATCCTGATGCTATTTTCTTGTTTTTTGGAACAACAATAAACTTTAACTTGTATTCAATAGTTGGTTGCAGTCAGTCAGCGGTATTCTTGCAATCTTCACACTGGCCTTCTGTGCTCCTAACCTGATCTTGACACCTGCAAGTGTAGAGTAAAAAAAAAATACATAATTAAAAAAAGAAATAAGTGAGTTCCCCCGTATTTTGCTTACCAGCCATGGTAATGCCATCAGTTAGGACCTGTTATCAGGCTAAAAAGAGTCCAATGTCCCTGATTATCCTGGTTATGAGTAATGGGTATATTACCCAAAATGTATAAACCCTATCCTTGTAGCTGGAATATTTTAATAAGATACTTTTTGTGGCTTACTTCCCTTTTAGTGATGGGCGAATCCTAAATTACTCAGAATCGCTTGACTCTAGCGAGTCCGAGCACAGGACTCGCTACTCGTTGCGAGTCTAGCGAGTCCAATGTTAATGAATGGGGAAGGGAGTAATAGCGAGTAGTGTGAGATTTACAAATCGCAGATGTGTCTCGGAAGCTTCAGCCTGAAGCAATCCTAGTTTTGTCATTGATTTGCATTGGACTCGTTTACTTTGTAAGTAATCGCTGACTCGCACAGATAAGATCCTGTCTCCTCTGTACAGGCTGCCAGCTCCAGGGTCCTAGAGCCCGCCTGCTGCCTGATGTAGCAGTGCTGAGATTGTTCTCAGTCTGCTCATTCCCTGTGTACAGACATGAATGTCTGTGCACAGAGATGATGTAGCAGAGCTGAGATTGTTCTCAGTCTGCTCATTCCCTGTGTACAGACATGAATGTCTGTGCACAGAGATGATGTAGCAGAGCTGAGATTGTTCTCAGTCTGCTTATTCCCTGTGCATAGACATCTATATTTATGCACAGGGGATGTAGCAGAGAGGACATCGCGTTTTGGACTGCGTCGGACGGAAGAGGATTTTTTTAATTAAAGATGGAGTCCCTAATGGCTTTTTTTTTTATTTCTAATAAAAAATTTTCCTTGTGTTGTGTTTTTTTTAAAACAATTTAATAGAAATTCATGGCGGTCATGTCTAATATTGGCGTGACTGCCATAAATTTCGGGCTTAGGGCCAGCTGATAATACAAAGCTGGCCCTAACCTCTATTACCCAGCGTGCCACCGCTACCAGGGCCGCTGGAAGAGCGGAGTTCAGCGCCAGAGGATGGCGCTTCAATGAACGCGCCATCTTCTGGGGCGGCTGCGGGCTGCAATTTGCAGCGGGGGGTGCCCAGAAAGCTTGGGCATCCCTGCGCTGCGGATTCCAGCCCCCAGCTGCTTAGCTGTACCTGGCTAGACATAGAAATTGCGCGGAGCCCCACGCATTTTTTTTTAATTATTTCATGAAATTCTGAGATTCTGACTCTGAGACTCTGACTCTGAAATTCATGAAATAATAAAAAAAAAATGCGTGGGGCTCCGCGCAATTTCTATGTCTAGCCAGGTACAGCTAAGCAGCTGGGGGCTGGAATCCGCAGCGCAGGGATGCCCAAGCTTTCTGGGCACCCCCCGCTGCAAATTGCAGCCCGCAGCCGCCCCAGAAGATGGCGCGTTCATTGAAGCGCCATCCTCTGGCGCTGAACCCCGCTCTTCCAGCGGCCCTGGTAGCGGTGGCACGCTGGGTAATAAAGAGGTTAGGGCCAGCTTTCTATTATCAGCTGGCCCTAAGCCCGAAATTTATGGCGGTCACGCCAATATTAGACATGACCGCCATGAATTTCTATTAAATTGTTTTAAAAAAAACACAACACAAGGAAAATTTTTTATTAGAAATAAAAAAAAAAGCCATTAGGGACTCCATCTTTAATTAAAAAAATCCTCTTCCGTCCGACGCAGTCCAAAACGCGATGTCCTCTCTGCTACATCCCCTGTGCATAAATATAGATGTCTATGCACAGGGAATAAGCAGACTGAGAACAATCTCAGCTCTGCTACATCATCTCTGTGCACAGACATTCATGTCTGTACACAGGGAATGAGCAGACTGAGAACAATCTCAGCTCTGCTACATCATCTCTGTGCACAGACATTCATGTCTGTACACAGGGAATGAGCAGACTGAGAACAATCTCAGCTCTGCTACATCATCTCTGTGCACAGACATTCATGTCTGTACACAGGGAATGAGCAGACTGAGAACAATCTCAGCACTGCTACATAATGTCTGTGAGCAGGCGGGCTCTAGGACCCTGGAGCTGCACAGAGAGGACAGCTGGACTCGCCTCGCAAAGAAACAGCAGTTATCTGCGAGTTTCCCTGCTATCACTGGCACAGTAGCCAGTGATTACTCGCACGAGTCTAATGCAAACAATGGCAATCCTAGTTTTGTCAGCGTTTCTGACAAAACTAGGATTGATATTGATTTGCATTGGACTCGTGCGAGTAACTGCTGGGAAACTCGCAGAGTACCGAGTCCTGCGAGTCCCTTACTACTCGCCGAGTAACGAGTCCTAGCGAGTAGATTCGCCCATCCCTATTCCCTTTTCTATGGCTATTTTTATGGAGCAACGTTCTGAGGAACCTAACGTTGCTCCGGAAGTAAAGCCTGTGATTGGAGGAAGTGCACCACGTGATCCCCAGGACGGCGTGCAGCCGGCAGTGTATGTGGTGAAGATGGTGATGATAAGTCCCTGCTGGGACGGCGCTGCAGTGGTGCCCGGCTTCTTCTGAACAGTAAGTCTATAGCTATTTTTACTGTGAGAATAGCTAGCTGTGAACTTCAATGACCTCACTGGCATCACCGCTTGTCACAGCAGGCAGCTCCCACACTGCTCTGTGTGTTCTAGAGGCCAAAGTGAGTGGTCACTTTTTCTAATTTCACTGCTCACTGTGGCCTCCAAATGTAGCAGAGCCAAGGACATCATTGTGGATTACTTTGGGGCTGCAGGAATGTTTTCAGGGGTTAATCAATGGGTTAAAGAGGATGTCTGTTTTTATTTCAATAAAATGACTTTTCTGTTTGTGTTTATTTCTTTTGATTTGCAGTGTTAGCAACAGGGGTGTCTCATAAACATCTTTTCATTCCTTATCCAGGGTTTGATGGCAGATAAAAATTTTAATAAATCATGACTTTCATCCACCCAATATATTAACAATTGTTTCTGCACCAGTGCACTTGGGATGAGCTGTGCAAAGCTCCAGGTTTGGTGCATCTAATGTGATGCTGCAAATTCTGCGGCGGTTGCAGGCTGATATATTTTTGGCTGTGAAGGGTCAATAACCATAGACCGTCCCAGCCTGCTAATAGAAGACCACAACTGTCTGCTTTATTTTACTGGTTATCCTAAATGGGGGGAACCCCATATTGTATTTTCAATTAGTTTTTTTTTTTAAACATGGGGTCCCCATTATTTTGCTAACCAGCCAAGGTAAAGCCATCAGTTGTGGACTGATATTATCATGCAGGAAAGGCCCATGGATATTGGTCCCTTTCACACCTGATATCTGCTCTCAACTACTGGCTTTACCTTGGCTGGTTACTATAATAGAGGAGACCACACTTGATTTTTTTAATTTCTTTTTACACTAAACTTGCAGCTGTCATGCATGGGTTAGGAGTGCAAACTTCCTGTTTGAGGATTGCAGGAATACTGACTGCAACTAATAACAGTCATCGTGTCACGTCCTAGTGACGGACCCCACACGTGGACCCACTGGACCGCGTAGTGCGGATGCTGATACCGGGATGATAGAGAGACGGACCAGTACAGTAGAGTCAACAGGTTTATTGAACAACACAAGAACCCACGCCCCAGGGGAGGGCCACACGGCCACAGCACCGGAACACCACCGAAGGAGGCCCCGGAGCGCTTGATCCCTATACAGGGATACCACCGGTACCAACCTCGGAAGGACCAATGAAGCGGACACGGGTGTTAAACCGACCCAAGGCAACGTGGAAACAACACAGCAACCAGGTATAAGATAGGACACGGAGAACCGGAAACACGGAGAATCCGGAGCAGGACCTGAATCAGCAATTTCAGCTTGGAAGAGATCCAGGTGGAAGGCCCAGAACACGGGAGTCAGCAAGGAGCCGGCAGGGCAGAGATCTGCAGGAAGTAACACACAGAAATCAGATAACAAGCAAAATAAGGAACAACCTGACCAGACCAGGAATAGCAACTCCACTAGGTAGAAGTTGCCCTGGCCAAGACTGACAGGAAACAGGAAGCTTATATTACAGCAGGGCACTCCTGATTGGCAGGACACAGAGGCTTGGTGATTGGCTGAGGGGAGGAGCATGATCCCTGCAGCTTCTCCAGCATTCACTGATTTGGAGATGGAGTTTCATGCACTCAAGCAGTAGCCCCGGGGGTGAGGAGATGAGCGGCGCTATTCAAGCAGAGGGCGCTGGAGCCCTGCGGCAGACCCCCGAGTGGTTACACATCGACACAGAGGGTGGGCATGTATAGCAGTCTGACTGCAACCAATCACAGATGCTGGCACAGAGGGTGGGAAGAACAGAGAATATTCATGTGGTTTAATGAGCGTAAAAGAAAAGACTGCTGTCTTATCTTCTGGGAAAAACAGAAGACAGCTTTATTCCGGTGCCAAACCTGAACAGTAAAATGGATTTACAGTTAGAAGTCCATGTTCAGTGATTGTCCCTGGACACTAGGTACTTGCAACAAACCCATCCATGTAACTGTGAGTTAAAAAGTAAAAATAGAAGAGCCTCCTATCTGAACTGTGCTGTCTGTGGGAGAAATAACTGCAGCTCATCTCATTCATCCAGTTAACAGATTGTAAATTACCGGTAGTCCCTGGAGAAGATAAAATGTGTGAGAATGCAGGATAAAAGTAGCATGGTGGCCAAAAACGTGTTATTCCTCACATTTACAGCAAACTTTATTCTCAATTTATAAGCACAGTTACCTTTTAAAGGGAATCTGTCAGCAGGCTTTTGATATGTTATCTGAGAACAGCATGCTATAAAGGTTACAACACAGATCTAATCAATGCTTCTTTTATCAAGCTACAGCCACTGAAGAGACCTAGTCTGACATACTCCCTCTTCAGATAGGCTAGGGTCACGTTTGGGACCTTGCATCCGTTGGATGGATGCGTTAAAGGATGCTGTTTTTTCCCTTGCCATTTTTATGCCATTTTTTTCATGTTTAGTGCTAGCTACATACCATGCGTTAACGCAAGCATTTCCTATAGAATCCCATGTGAAAAAAGCTAGCGTTTTTGCAAACCCCTAAAAATGCTGCAGACTGCATTTTTGGTGCTTTTGCAAAAACGCACAGCGTCAAACATACTGCACTTTTGCAATGCATTTTTTTGCAAGGGAGCCTAAGGGTGCATTAACGCTAGCGTTTTTCTACATTTGCACATGTAAAAAATGCTGGCTTTTAGCGCATGCATGACACTAGTCTGATCCTAGCCATAAGTAGCTCACTGTTTATAGAAATTTTACATTGAGAACCTGGGATGGCGGGGGGAGCTCTCACAGCTCTGCTGCATTGCTAACTTTAAAAATTCTGACTGTGCCAAAACCGCTGCACCCAGTAAAATAAGTGATACGATGATAGTTTGAATCTCTTTGCCTACATTTTGCTGCTCTCAGATGAGGTAGCAAAATCCTGCTAACAGATTCCATATAAGCTCAATTTACTCCTCTTTTAAAACTGCTTAACATGTTCATCTCGAACAGTAGGAAGTTCCGCAATTACTCTTACATTAGACCGATGTAACATCTGCACCAAATGTGATAAACCGTAGAAATATAAAGGTTTAAAAGAGCCATTAGAATGTAAAAAAAATGATACCTTTACATCTACCTCTCTTTCCACTAAACTAATCGCCAACACCCATCTAGCCCTCGACACATCTTCCAGTCTAAAATCCTTAGGCCTCTCCTGCTAAACCTGGAAGTGATGAGGCCCAGGACTGTTCTGTGCACGCAAGGTAAGGGCGCATGTCATAAAGACATAGACCCATGATCTTTCATGAGCTTGCAAAGAACCCTCCCGCACCTCATTAGAGCCAGAAGTCCCAGCCTGGTAGGAGGGGCCCAGAGATTTCAGCACTAGCGGACCAGATGGGTGACCGTGAGGAGCGGAGTGATAAGGTAAGTATAATGCTTTTTATTAATATTTACATCTTACATTTATTATGCTCTGGGTCTGGAGAGAGCATAAGAAAAGATGTGAAATTCTTGGGAAAATTTAAGCGAACATGCAAATTCTAATTTTAGGTAAAAAATAGTAATGGACCCAGCGCTAACCCATATAACTACAACTAGTGATATTTAAATGCAGAAATGGGAAGACAACAAGCGTGGACTTTTTTACATAACCAGATAAAAAATTTATTCAAAAGTTCAGATTGTCATTTTAAACATTGTAATACAAAAAAAGGTTGTTTAGAGATTTCTAAACAACCTTTTTTTGTATTACAATGTTTAAAATGACAATCTGAACTTATGAATAAATTTTTATATCTGGTTATGTAAAAAAGTCCACGCTTGTTGTCTTCCCATTTCTGCATTTAAATATCACTAGTTGTAGTTATATGGGTTAGCGCTGGGTCCATTATTATTTTTTACCTAAACCCTCATTTTTCAAGGCACTAGAGCACAGGTGTACTTAGGACCTCCTAGCAGCAACCCCTTTTTTGGGGTCACCCTCACCCCAAAGACAATTTAGCTTGCTCCATTGTAAAACTCTACCAATCAAATTCTAATTTTGCCTTATACGTTCATCTCTAGTGAAAACTAATGTGTCAACACTGCCCCATGATTATTTCATGGATATACACTCACTTATTTATATTTTTTATGTATATATTTTTACTTTGGCAAAAAGTCAGAAATTGCTTATGACAGTCATTATTGCTCCTTTTATTGTCTTAGCTGTATTATTGATGCCATGGCTATGATAAATTTATATAATTGCACTTGATACTTTGGTCGTAGACAATGTGCATGTGTAAACAAACCATCATCATTTAAAATATTAATTTCTGGAAATATCAATAGTCATTTGCAGCCTAAACTCATAAGTTTTATTAGACTCCATTGGTCTAAATGCTACAAGCAAAATCCTTGAAATGATACACTGCTGAATAATACTTTTGAAGGATGGCTTCCAGGCTGCTCTATGGCTTCTTAAACAGACCACAAGATATTCCATGACTTTTTTTTACTATGTCTTACGCACAGTGTAGCTTAAAAATATCCTTTGTATGTTAGTTTCCCCCTTATTTCAAAGGAGGCAGCAATCATTTATATCAGCAAGATATTTCTCATAAAGAAGACTGCTCCGATAGAGATGACACAAGTGGCCAGCGAGGCTGATCAAACCTATTTTTCAACACTGAGACAGGATGCAAGGTGAAACAGGCTCCATTTAATTTTATAGCCACCCAGGAGATTTTTATTGTTCTAACATATTGACAGTATTTTTTCACATTTCAACCTGAAAAATCTCCTGGCAATTTCCGTTTTTTAGGCAGATAAGATGTTATGTTATGTCTCACTTTCTATCTCTTTCAATTTTTGAGAAACAACTTTATGTTCTCCTATACTGTAAAGTGTTATCAAGTAAGAGGTTTTCATTTATTAAGAAATAGAGTATTTCAAACACATCGAGAGAAACTGTGCACAGTTGTACAAGTTTGAATGCAATAGGCAGGCATCCATGTTACAGATCAATGTTCTAGGAATCCACACTCTAGCAACCAATCAAATCTATGGATTCATAATCTAAATCTGTGTGCGTTTGTGTGTCTGATTCAACCTATTGAAATCTGAGGATATTTTTTGTTAGCAAGATATAAAAATGTTTTATTAACTGCCATAATATTCTGTTTCCTAAAAGAAATCTTGTTTATGGTCTTGCAGCACTCATCCACAGATGTAATCTGTTGCACCATGACTGAGAAATGTTTTTTTTTTCATTCATAGCCACATGTGCTCTGGGAAAGTCAAAGCACTTCCCAAACATCTGCCTACCTGGCTCTATTTCTTGTCTGGCCTCACCTTCCTTTGCTTGATTAACAGCTCATTGTAAGGGTGCGTGCACACGATCAGTATACGCAGCGTTTTGGATGCAGCATCTTGCCGCTGCATTCAAAACACTGCTTAGTACAGTATAAGCATAGTGGATGGGATTTCAAGAAATCCCTTCTTCACTATGCTTAACCTGACCACAGCGCCTTTTCAGCAGCGATGCGGGTTGTCGGCATTAAGCCCCTCTGCAGCATGAAATTAACATTCTGCGGAGTCGGAAGCGGCTCCCATCAGGTGCACAAAGGGAGAAGCCACCCTGCACCCGCCACACATAGTTAGTACCGGGCGGCTGCGGTCTCCCTGCGGGCACCCGCGGCTTCACCCAGGTCCGGAGGAGCTGTGTCCAACACGCAGCTCTACCGGACCGTGAGCACACAGCCTAACTGCATTTTTTTTATTCATGAACGACAGATTGCATAAGTAAACGTGTAGATGACATCTTAGAGGGAGCAACCTGACCATTTCTTTAACCCCTTCCCAACATAGGACGTTGTACAACATCCTGTGTTTCGGCCCGTTCCCGACACAGGACGTTGTGCAATGTCCTGGCGTGTTTAGGCTGGTACAGCTCCGGTGATTGTTTTAGAAAAAACACCGGAGCTGCAGCTAGCCAGGGACCTCTACTTCCCCTTCCCGACATCCCCCCTGCCCAGGACCCCTCCAATTGGCAGTGTGAAACTGAAACTGCCGATCGGAGCGAATCAGACAGATTTACCCCTCCAGATCTGATTGGAGCTCTCCAATCAGATCTGGAGGGGCCGATCGGTGGGTGCCCTCCCCCTACTCAGCCCCCTCCCACTCCAGGACACATGCGACCCCCCCGGATCATATTTATCTGCCGGCGGGCTGCACCGCCGGTGCACCCTCCCGCCATCTTCTAATACTCCAGCCCCCCCTGTGTCCTGTCCAGCCCCCCCCCTGTCCGGCCTGCACCCCCCATACTTGGCCCCGCCATCCACCCGCCCTCCTACTTCCATAGTTTTTCTGCTGGCGGGCTCATGCACCCGCCGGTCAAGCTGCAGGGTCCCTTCCCCCCTGCTCGTACCCTCCCACCCCCCAGCCCCGCTCACCTATTCCGGTGGGCTGCACGCGCCAGTGCACCCGCCCATCAGCCTCATCTGCAGTCTCCGGTGTGGCCCCTCCTCTTCTCAGGGGCTCCTCCTTCTCATCGGTGGGTAAGAATGAATGAATGAATGAATGAATAGATGGATGGATGGGTGGATGGATGGGTGAATGGATGTGTGCGTGCGTGGATGTGTGAGTGTGTGGATGTGCGTGCATGGATGTGTGCGTATGTGGATGTGTGTGTGGATGTGCGTGTGTGGATGTGCGTGGATATGCGTGGATGTGCATGCATGGATGTCAGCATGCGTGCGTGTATGTGTGCGTGCATGGATGTGGATGTGCGTGCGTGGATGTGTGCGTGCGTGGATGTGTGCGTGGATGTGCGTGGATGTCAGCGTGCGTGGATGTGTGCGTGCATGGATGTCAGCATGCGTGGATGTCAGCGTGCGTGGATGTCAGCATGCGTGGATGTGCGTGCTTGAATGTGCGTGCGTGGATGTGTGTGTGGATGTGCGTGCGTGGATGTCAGCGTGCATGCGTGGATGTCAGCGTGCATGCGTGGATGTGCATGTGTGGATGTGGATGTGCGTGCGTGGATGATGGGTGCATAGGTGGATGGATGGGTGCAACAAGGGATCAAGTGTCCTCTTGTTATAGTCTCTGGGATCATAGTCATGGTGCACTGTATGACAGATCATTGTCATACAGTGCACCATAACTCTGACCCCCGAGACTGTAGGAAGAGGACACTTGATCCCTTGCTACAGTCTTGGATTAAGCAGAGGCGATCGAGCGTCGTGGGGCCTTCGTTGTGGACTACGTCGGAGGCGATCGAGCGTCATGGGACCTTCGTTGTGGTCTACGTCGGATCTTTATAATAAAGATGGAGTCCGAATTTTGTTTGTGTTTTTTTTTCAAATAAAAAGATTTTTCTCTGTGTGTATTTTCTGACTATTTACCAGAGATTCCTAATGACGGGTCTAACATTGGCCCTATATTATGAATCTTGGCTTAGTGCCAGCTGTGAATAAAAAGCTGGCATTAACCCCTTTATTACCCAGTTTGACACCGGCACCAGGGCAACCGGAAGAGTCTGGGTACAGCGCCAGAAAATGGCGCTTCAATGAATGCGCCATTTTCTGGAGTGGCTGCGGGCTGCAATTCGCAGCATGGGAGGCCCAGAACGCTTGGGCCTCTCCATGCTGCGGATTCCAGCCCCCAGCTGCCTAGTTGTACCTGGCTTGACCAAAAATATGGCGGAGCCCCACGTCATTCTTTTCTAGAATTAGTTCTACAAAAAAAAAAAATTGGCTTTGCTGTATTTTTGGTTGCCAGCCAGGTACAACGAGGCAGCTGGGGGTTGGTAGCAATCCGTAGCTGCCAAGTTGTACCTGGCTGGACCAAAAATATAGCAGAGTCCCACGTCATTTTTTTTCTAGTATTAGTCCTAGAAAGAAAAATTAAAGTGATCCTGAACCCACAAACTGACCCCCCCCCACATCTTTAGACCTGTCCCTGCACCCCCTCTTATCATTTCTAGCCATCCCTTTTGCAGAAAAAATCGATTTTGTAAAGTAGAGAAAAGTTTATATTCACCTCCGTCCTGTGTGGGTTCTCTGTTTCTGAGGAAGCCGCAATAGGCAGGCCTGTCTGCTGCTCCCTTGTAATTATGTACGCCCCTCTCTGCTTGGTAAGAGCCTGGCCGCATCATGAAAGGGTCGGGGCTAAATCGCGTCATTCCGGTAGCTCCGCCCCCTTTCATGACGCGGCCAGGTTCTATGCGAGGCAGCAAGCAGAGAGGGGCGTGCATAATTACAAGGCAGCAGCAGACAGGCACGCCTATTTGCGGCTTCCTCAGAAAGAGAGAACTCACACAGGAAAAAGTAAATATAACTTTTTCTCTACTTTACAAAATCGATTTTTTCTGCAAAAGGGATGGCTAGAAATGATAAGAGGGGGTGCAGGGACAGGTAGAAAGATGAGGGGGTCAGTTTGTGGGTTCAGGATCACTTTAAAATGGGCTTTACTGTATTTTTGGTTGCCAGCCAGGTACAATGAAGCAGCTGGGGGTTGCTGGCAGTCCGTAGCTGCCAAATTGTATCTGGCTGGACCGAAACTATGACGGAGCCCCACGCCAATTTTTTTCTAGAATTAGTCCTAGAAAAAAATAATTAAAATGGGCTTCGCTGTATTTAGATGCATAGTGAACACTTTGAACCCCCAGGTGCTTCACAAATTGATCCGTAAAAATGAAAAAAGAAAATTTGTGTGAAAAAAAAGTACTTTTTCCTTATTACGGATCAATTTGTGAAGCACCTGGGGGTTCAAAGTGCTCACTATGCATCTAGATGCATTCCTTGGGGGGGGTTTAGTTTCCAAAATGGGGTCACTTGTGGGGGAGCTCCAATGTTTAGGCACACATAGGCTCTCCATACGCCACATGGTGTTCGCTAATAATTCCAATTGTTAGCGGACACTATGTTGGGTATGGAGAGCCCCTGTGTGCCTAAACATTGGAGCTCCCCCACAAGTGACCCCATTTTGGAAACTAGATCACCCAAGGAACATATATAGATGGGAGGTGAGCATTTTGAATCCCAAGGTGCGTCACAAATTCATCTGTAAAAATGAAAAAGTAGTTTTTTTTTCCATAAACATTTTCTTTTTTCATTTTTACAGATTATTTTGTGAAGCACCGGGGCATTCAAAATGCTCACCACCCATCTAGATAAGTTCCCTGGGGGTCTAGTTTCCAAAATGGGGTCACTTGTGGGGAAGCTCCAATGTTTAGGCACACAGGGGCTCTCCAAACTGAAAAATCAGCTTAAATTGTTAGCGGACACCATGTCGCGTTTGGAGAGCCCATGTGTGCCTAAACATTGGAGCTCCCCCACAAGTGACCCCATTTTGGAAGCTAGACCCCCCAGAGAACTTATCTAGATGGGGGGTGAGCATTTTGAATGCCCCGGTGCTTCAAAACTTCATCCATAAAAATGAAAAAGTACTTTGTTTTCCCACAAAAACTTTCTTTTAGCCTAAATTTTTTCATTTTCACATAGGGAACAGGATAAAATGGATCCTAAAAATTGTTGGGCAATTTCTCCTGAGTACACCGATACCTCATATGTGGTCATAAACCACTGTTTGGGCATACGGCAGGGCTCAGAAGGGAAGGAGCGCCATTTGACTTTTTGAATGGAAAATTAGCTCCAAAAGTCAAATTGCGCTCCTTCCCTTCTGAGCCCTGCCGTGCGCACAAACAGTGGTTTATGACCACATATGAGGTATCGGTTTACTCAGGAGAAATTGCCCAACAATTTTTAGGATCCATTTTATACTGTTGCCCACGTAAAAATGAAACAATTGAGGCTAAAAGAACATTTTTGTTGGAAAAATTAAAATGACCATTTTTTCCTTCCACTTTGCTTTAGTTCCCGTGAAGCACCTGAAGGGTTAATAATCTTCTTGAATGTAGTTTTGAGTAGCTTGAGGGGTGCAGTTTTTGTAATGGTGTCACTTTTTGGTGTTTTCTGTCATGTACACCCCTCAAAGGGACTTCAAATGTGATGTGGTCACTAAAAAAATGGTTTTGTAAATTTTGCTGGAAAAATGAAAAAATGCAGATGAACTTTGAACCCTTATAACTTCCGAACAAACATTTTTTTTCCAAAATTGTGCTGATGTAAAGTAGACATGTGGGAAATGTTATTTATTAACTATTTTGTGTCACATAACTCTATGGTTTAGCAGAATAAAAATTCATAATTTGAAAATTGCAAAATTTTCAAAGTTTTTGCCAAATTTTTGATTTTTTCACAAATAATCGCAAAAATGATCGACCTAAATTTAATACTAACATGAAGCCCAATATGTCACGAAAGAACAATCTCAGAATCGCTAGGATCCGTTGAAGTGTTCCAGAATTATAACCTCATAAAGGGACACTGGTCAGAAATGACAAAAATGGCCTGGTCATTAGGGTCAAAATAGGCTGGGTCCTGAAGGGGTTAATTTAGAAAGGGGTGGGGGGAATTTTTCTGACTCATTCTATTTACCGTATATACTCGTGTATAAGCCGACTTTTTCAGCCCAAAAATTGGGCTGAAAAGTCCCCCCTCGGCTTATACACGAGTCATATACTGTGTGGTGTGGTGGGGGCTGTTGTCCGGGCACTGCAGGAGGCAGGAGGAGGTGGGGGGAGGCTGCAGAATGAGCGGCACGTCACGTGGTGCCGCTCATTAATTATGCATGAGGAGCAGCGCATAATACATTGCTGCTCCCCTGCATAGTATAGCCTCCCCCGCTGTCTCCCTGCCCCCCCCTTCATGTATACAGACGCCCCCCAGCAGGGGTAATCTCACCCCTTCGGTTTGCAGGCACCCGGGTCCTCCAGCTGCTCCGTCTGCGTGCGCGGCTTCTAATACCGGCGTCTTTCCCGCACTTCCTGTTTAATGCGATCATGTGACCGCGGTCACATGATCGCATTCAAACAGGAAGAGCGGGGAGGACGCCGGTATTAGAAGCCGCGCACGCAGACGGAGCAGCTGGAGGACCCGGGTGCCTGCAGACCGAGGAGGTGAGATTACCCCTGCTGAGGGGCCTCTCTATTACCCCTGCTGGGGGCCCTCTCTGTTACCACTGCTGGGGGCCCTCTCTGTTACCACTGCTGGGGGGGCCTCTCTGTTACCCCTGCTGGGGGGCCTCTCTATTACCCCTGCTGGGGGCCCTCTCTGTTACCACTGCTGGGGGGGCCTCTCTGTTACCCCTGCTGGGGGGCCTCTCTGTTACCCCTGCTGAGGGGCCTCTCTGTTACCCCTGCTGGGGGGCCTCTCTATTACCCCTGCTGGGGGCCCTCTCTGTTACCCCTGCTGGGGGGGCCTCTCTGTTACCCCTGCTGGGGGGCCTCTCTGTTACCCCTGCTGGGGGGCTCTCTGTTACCCCTGCTGGGGGGGCCTCTCTGTTACCCCTGCTGGGGGGCCTCTCTGTTACCCCTGCTGGGGGGCCTCTCTGTTACCCCTGCTGGGGGGGCCTCTCTGTTACCCCTGCTGGGGGGCCTCTCTATTACCCCTGCTGGGGGCCCTCTCTGTTACCACTGCTGGGGGGGCCTCTCTGTTACCCCTGCTGGGGGGCCTCTCTGTTACCCCTGCTGGGGGGGCCTCTCTGTTACCCCTGCTGGGGGGCCTCTCTGTTACCCCTGCTGGGGGGCTCTCTGTTACCCCTGCTGGGGGGGCCTCTCTTGTTACCCCTGCTGGGGGGCCTCTCTGTTACCCCTGCTGGGGGGCCTCTCTGTTACCCCTGCTGGGGGGCCTCTCTATTACCCCTGCTGGGGGCCCTCTCTGTTACCACTGCTGGGGGGGCCTCTCTGTTACCCCTGCTGGGGGCCCTCTCTGTTACCACTGCTGGGGGGGCCTCTCTGTTACCCCTGCTGGGGGGCCTCTCTGTTACCCCTGCTGGGGGGCCTCTCTATTACCCCTGCTGGGGGGGCCTCTCTGTTACCCCTGCTGGGGGCCTCTGTGTTACCCCTGCTGGGGGCCTCTGTGTTACCCCTGCTGGGGGGCCTGTATTACCCCTGCTGGCGGCAACTGTATACTAGTTATGGCTGCTATATACAGGGATGGTGGGCTATATACCAGTGGTAGGGGGCTTTATAACAGGACGGTGGTCTGCTGCATTGGTAGTTTACTGTTTCTATTAAAAATAAAAGTTCAACATTTTATTCGTATCTATTTTCATTTTTAAATTTTTTTCAGTATCGGTAGCTGCTGCATTGTCCACCCTAGGCTTATACGCGAGTCAATAGGTTTTCCCAGTTTTTGGGGGCAAAAGTAGGGGGGTCGGCTTATACACGGGTCGGCTTATACACGAGTATATACGGTAACCTCTTCATTTTGTGGGTTTACTCCTTCCTTGACAGTATTGGGGATTTATTTTGCCAAGTAAAGGTGTTTATTTTTTTTCCAAATGGGGTGAAAAGGTGATAAAACAAAATTTTAATGTTTTTTGAGGTTTTTTAATCCTACAGAATCTATTGTGCTGCAAAAATAACCAGGCAGCATGATTCTCCAGGTTAAGAGAATGACAGCAATACTATGCTTGCATAGGTTTCCCACAATAATAATTAATATAGAGGCAACATTATGTTCTTGTCATGAGAATATTTGACTCTTTTAATGCCTACCATTATTTTATTTGCCTTGGCAGCATCTTTTAGGCACTGGTCACTAAAATTTAATTTGCCATCCACCCATATTCCCAAGTCTTTTTTTACTGACAATTTTACCCAGTGTTTTACTCTTTAGAACATAATTATAGATTTCATCTCCTCTGCTCTAGTATATGACCTTTCATTCATCTGTATTAAACTTCAATTGCCATTTCTCAGCGCAAGCCTGCAGCTTACATGAATCCCTCTGTAATATTAAATTATGCTGCTCTGTGTTGATTAAATTGCTGATTTTAGTATCATCTGAAAATATTGAAATTCTTCTCTGTATATCCTCTACAAGTTCATTAATAAATAAGTTAAAGTGAAGAGGGCCCAAGACTGACCCCTGTAGTACTCTACTGTTAACTGTAACCCAGTCAGTCTGAGTATGTTTCATTAATAACCACTCTTTGTTTTCTATCACTGGGAAACTTCTTAACCCAATTACACATATTTTACCCTAGTCCTATTATTCTCATTTAGTAATTAAGTATTGATAAAATCCTTCTCCAGCACCACATTTCGAAGGCATTGATTCTTTTCTGTCTTCTTTCTTTATCGTCCATGTTTCACTTCCATGTTACCACAGAAAAAAAAACTGTGTACGAGCCATGGCTTTGTTGCCAGTCAAATGTTCCTTGATTTGAAGACCTTGTTCAGTGACTTTATTGTTGATTATTCCATAGCTATTCTGCTATTGACTTCCGTTGTCTTTACTGCATGTTGAGTGATCATTGATCTGAGTAGGTTGAAGTTCTCTACCACTCCCAATTCGTCGCCATCCATCTCCCTGTCATACCTGGCAGTAGTTGAAATCTTTGTCGTCTTTGTGTTGAGCCACAGTCCCAGGTGTGAGCTTTCCAACTTGACACTCCGCAATAAGTCTTTAATTCCATCTATGCTTGTTGCTACCAGTGTTGTATCATCTACGTATCTTAAGTTGTTGATGGTTCTTCCAAGAATTTTGATTCCTTTTTCTTTTTCGTCAAGCTCAGCTTTCCTGAAAATACCATGCTTCTGCATATAAATTAAAAAGAAATGGTGACAAAATGCAGCCTTATCTGACGCCTCGTTCTACTTTGAAACATAGCATTACTGAGATAATCAGGGTTAAAATATCTTGGAAAGGATTTTACCAACAGTGGAAGTTAAATTTGCTAGCTCCCATCTTGTCCCCTTTTGGAATATTAGCAGCTCATTTGCTTTGCACCAGTTCTGGGGTACAGACCCTGTACTATGGAATCTGTGAATATTACAAATAATGTTCTGTATATCACAGTAATTAATTCCTGCAATGCCTGGGGGCATATGCCTTCAGGGCCTAGTGATTTGTCTACCTTAAAGAGGACCTGCCACCAAACCAGGCATGGTGATCTAATTACAGCTTTGGATACAGCATGTCTGCAGCATGCAGGCAAGGGGTCCCCCAGCACTTGAGCAGCCCTGTACCCCGAGATAATAGGAGGTGGCTAGGGGCTGCAGCCAAGGGCAGATTCACACCCCCTGCATGTTTAATCTGCCCACCGCTGCCAATCATTCTCTCCCTGTCTGCAGCATTTAAACAAAGTTTTTTTTTTCTCTCCCGTGTAGCCCCGCCCCTTAGGGGGAGGGGCTAACAGACTTTCTGGGTGAGAGAAACAAAAACTCTGTTTAAATGCTGCAGACAGGGAGAGAATGATTGGCTAGCGGTGGGCAGATTACACATGCAGGGGGTGTGAATCTGCCCTTGGCTGCAGCCCCTAGCCACCTCCTTAGTGGCTGTAGCATGTAAGTTTTCTAACTGTATTATCTCAGAGTACAGGGCTGCTCAAGTGCTGGGTGACCCCTTGGCTGCATGCTGCAGACATGCTGTATCCAGTGCTGTAATTAGATCACCATGCCTGGTTTGGTGACAGGTCCTCTTTAAGGCCCAGTTACACACACAGATAATTGTGCATAGATTGTTCGCAGATCTCTTGTTACAATGAAATCATAGACACATTGTTACATTTGTACACCACCACAAAATGGAACAATGTGTCCATGATTTCACTGCAACCAGAGATCTGCCAACAATCACTGCACAATTATCTGTGTGTGTAACTGGGCCTTTAGTGTTTTTGTGGCATCTCCTCTTGCGTTAAGCAAGTGACATTTAATTGAGATATTATAGTGTCCATAATCATGTAATATGTCATTTTTTCCATAAAGTAGTGTTTAGTAGATTGAAATTAATAGATTGGACTTTCTCACAAATTATTTTTGAGGGGGGCTAACACTATAATTTTTGAGTTTCTTGCTGTTTATGTAGTTCAATATTTTGGATTATTTTGTTTTGCAAACTTGAGCCAATGCTTCTTACATTGAGATCGAGTCTTCACATTTTTGGGACTTACTGTATGTAATGTAAATCACATGGCGTTTGTATGGACATCTATGATCTCACTATTATGAATCACACAACCCACCTTCACAGCCATGATTGTCATGGCAGAAATGATAGATCTGGTGATGAGTCAACTTGTTGACTCGAATATTTTGCCTACATATCCACATTTTGGCTTTTGAATGGATGGATGGACTTCATTTTGTATTTTTCCTACTGTCAAGGCATTCACATGATGCAGTTTAGCAATTTTCTTGGCTGAGAGATAACTATCGATTAGCTATTGTTCTTTTCTTGGGAAATCTTCATGGTTGTCCTTGATTTGAACCAGTGAACCTTTGCTTGGGAATCAAAAGCACATGTTAAGGAATGTGTGACTGGGTTGTAATTTGTTGTATAAAGGAAGATAAAGATTTTTCTAACATCAGGAGCAGTGAAATGACAAGAATTTGCATAACTAATCAAATGATAAATAGTTAAGTCAAATTTATTTATGTGATAGCCAAGATGATTGTCTATAAAAAGAAGGTAGTCTTATGCTGCAAACTGCAGTGGATGGTCAGATATGGAGACTGAAAGTTAAAAGTTCAAAATATATATTATTCTTTTGCTCATCAGTGTACATTCCTATGTAGTATGGGGACCCTCCCATGAAAAAAATATGCTATTAACCTGCAGGTATGGGAATAATTTGGAGGTTAACAACATATTGAAGTCACGTGATTGTTATACTGAAAGCCTGGCTGTGGGGGTGAAATTAAATTTACCGTATATACTCGTGTATAAGCCGACCCGTGTATAAGCCGACCCCCCTACTTTTGCCCCCAAAACCTGGGAAAACCTATTGACTCGTGTATAAGCCGAGGGTGGACTCCAGCACAGGTATACAGTCCCCCCCATTGGTATATAGCAGCCTCCCCAGTGGTAGTATACAGCAGCCACAGAGGTATATACAGCAGCCCCAGTAGTAGTATACAGCAGCCTCCCCAGTGGTAGTATACAGCAGCCTTCCCAGTGGTAGTATACAGCAGTCTCCCCCTGTGGTAGTATACAGCAGTCTCCCCCTGTGGTAGTATACAGCAGTCTCCCCCTGTGGTAGTATACAGCAGTCTCCCCCTGTGGTAGTATACAGCAGTCTCCCCCTGTGGTAGTATACAGCAGTCTCCCCCTGTGGTAGTATACAGCAGTCTCCCGCTATGGTAGTATACAGCAGTCTCCCCCTGTGGTAGTGTACAGCAGCCTCCTCCTGTGGTAGTATACAGCAGTCTCCCCCTGTGGTAGTATACAGCAGTCTCCCCCTGTGGTAGTATACAGCAGTCCGCCCCTGTGGTAGTATACAGCAGTCTCCCCCTGTGGTAGTGTACAGCAGCCTCCCCCTGTGGTAGTATACAGCAGTGCCCCCCCCTCTGTGGTATATACAGCCCCCCCCCGTGGTAGTATACAGCAGCCCCCCCTGTGGTAATATACAGCAGTGCCTCCCCCCGTGGTATACACAGCCCCCCCCCCCCCCGTGGTAGTATACAGCAGCCCCCCCCGTAGTATATACAGCCCCCCCCGTGGTATACACAGCCCCCCCCTCTGTGGTATATACAGCCCCCCCCCCCCGTGGTATACACAGCCCCCCCCCCCCCCGTGGTAGTATACAGCAGCCCCCCCCGTAGTATATACAGCCCCCCCCGTGGTATACACAGCCCCCCCCTCTGTGGTATATACAGCCCCCCCCCCCCCGTGGTATACACAGCCCCCCCCGTTGCTGGCGCACACCTGTAAAAAGAAGATCTTTCATACTTATCCTCCTGCTGTCACCGCGCGCATCCTCCGCTCTTCTTGCTTGCACCCGGGCCCCGGCGTCCATCCATATGATCGCGCACAAATAATGACGTCATTATTTGTGCGCGGTCACGTGGATGGACGCCGGGGCCCGGGTGCAAGCAAGAAGAGCGGAGGATGCGCGCGGTGACAGCAGGAGGATAAGTATGAAAGATCTTCTTTTTACAGGTGTGCGCCAGCAACGGGGGGGGCTGTGTATACCACGGGGGGGGGCTGTATATACTACGGGCGGGCTGCTGTATACTACCACAGGGGGGGGGGGCTGTGTATACCACGGGGGGGCTGTGTATACCACGGGGGGGGGGGGGGCTGTGTATACCACGGGGGGGAGGCACTGCTGTATATTACCACAGGGGGGGCTGCTGTATACTACCACAGGGGGGGCGGGAGAGCACAGACAGTGCTATGTAATATGCACGGCTCCCCCTGCCGCTGATGGACAGGGGGATGCAGTGCATATTGCATTGCACTAATGAGCGGCCCCACGTGACCGGCCGCTCACTATACAGCCTCCCCCTGCCTCCTCCTGCCTCCTCCAGCCCCCGGACACCGGCCCCACACAGTCAGCCGTCACTGACTCGTGTATAAGCCGAGGGGGGCACTTTTCAGCACAATTTCTGTGCTGAAAAACTCGGCTTATACACGAGTATATACGGTATTCCTCTTTCAGTCATAGAGGGAAGCTGGTGCAGCTTCAGTGACAACTTAGTGTGGCGCCCTTGTGACCAGGGCAACCACAGGGTGAACTGCAGCCAGGTGAGGAAGACAGTTAACCTTAGATAAACCCACACACTGACACACATTGACCCCACGCCCAGGACTCTAGGTTAGGCAAGGGGTAGCAGGGGTTAAGAGCAGTGTGGGAGGAGAGAAAGTGTAGCTGTACAAGTGGGCTGAGAAACTGCAGATAAAACATAGGAACACTCAGTTAGAGGCGTAGCAGGAGTTGTAACAGAGGAGAAGAAGTTGCAGGCAGAGAATTCCCAGGAGGAGAGGTTCCCTGGAGGCCGCAGAACCCTAGAGGCAGATTTTCTAGGGGAGAAAGCTCGCTCCATAGCCAGAGGTGAGGAAAAGAATCCAAAAGCAACAACACCCCACAGTGAGACAGAAGGAGCCTGGTGAACCCACATTATACCTGGGTCACTGGAGGGCTAGACCAAGGACAGCCAGAGAGCCAGCTCTGTAGAGATGACTGGGAAGACTCTATGACCCCAATTACGAGACACACCGGCATGGGGCAGGTACTCTATGACCTGCAGCCTACCTACCACCATGGTCTAGGAACACAGCCATCGAACTAGGGCTAGTGACCCTGAGATAGAGGGACTCATCACACAAAAGCTTGTGATGGCCAGACCAAACTGTGAGTGAAGACAGAGAAAGAGACAAGCAGGGCCTAAAAGGAACTTGAGGGAGGCAACGCAGAGGAACCGTCTGAGCTGCAGTAGAACCCGGGTGCCTAGAGCAGTACTAACTTGTAAGAACTGTGACTGCACCGAAGTAAGTAAAGCATCCAGAGTATGCAGCCCCTTAAACTACACCTGCCTTTGGGGTGCCTCATTAGTATACAGTGATGTGGTGGCTGTAACCATGTCCTGACACTGACTGACAGCCATCTTTGAAGAACTACAGAAATGGCTGTAAGCACTGGGGCATGGTTAGAACTGCCACTCACTGTGAACATATTGGTCATTAAATCCGTATCGCCCACAACTTTTTGATTGAAAAACAGAGGCTGAAAGGAGAAAAATAGTGAATTTTCTTCCCAGTAGCTGGTTTTCAGTGCATTGGCTGCTTGGATTTAGAATGCTATTAACCTGCAGATTAAACCCAAGCAGATTGATAGCATTTTTTAAGCATTCAAGTTCCCTTTAAACATAAAGAAAACATATCATTACATGGCTGAAGGTATGTTTATCAGAAAACTTGTATGCTTTGAAAATATTAAAACGAGGAAAGGACAAAGTGAGTAACTGAAAAGGTTTTTCTTCCTTATGTGAAGAATGAAATTGTGTGTGTATACTGAAAAGCAGAATAAGATATAATACTACTCAAAAAGCAGATACAATATCCTACTGAGACTTCATGTAAACAGAAGTTAGCCTTGAATAATATGATTTATGTGGTTTGCTCAAGTACTTCTACTAATCTACAGTTTACAGTATTTGCTATGTTACTGTAAGAACATTTCAATTGACTCTTCAAATTATAAATGCTACTTATTAGATTCTTCCTTTACTATTCTTACAACTTTGAGAGAAGAAGCCATACAACCATATTTTTAAAGATAATTGTAAATACTACAATTAAGGCTGCCTTCACATTAGCGTTTGTGTCTGCATGCTGATGGCATGCAGACACAAACGCAGTCAAAAGCAGTGTCTAATGATGTGTCCGCAGCGGATAATGTCCGCCTGCAGACAGATCACTGTGCAGGCTGCCAGCCAATCAGAGGTGTCCTGGGGCGGAGATCTGCGCCGGAGATCTCCTCCTCTCCGCCGCCGGTAAGCTCCGGGACATGTCGGCGGGGAGAAACAGCTGATTTGACAGCTGTTTGAATCTCCCGCGCCGATACCGAGAGGAGATGTCGGCGCGGGAAGATTCAAACAGCTGTCAAATCAGCTGTTTCTCCCCGCCGACACCGCTAGGGTATTACCGGCGGCGGGGAGGAGGAGACCATCAGAGGATGAGCTGATCTCCCGGTGGCCGTCGGTGAGCTCCTGTGACATCACCGCCGGCCACCGGGAGATTTTTCAATGGGTCCGCAGCGTTCTCCTGCACTGTCAAGCGCAGAACACTGCGGACCCATTGACACCAATGCTTTTTTGTGCGCTTGGGGACGCTTGCTGATTTTCCAAGGTCCCCGAGAGCACAAAAAATGCAACATGCTGCGTCCCGGGTGCGGACGCTGGACCCTGGAAGGAGCAGATATCGTCCGCATCCGCACCCGAACGCAGCAAACGCTGACAAACGCAGGCACTATGCGTTCCTATGTTAAACATAGGAACGCAGTGCGCATGCGTTTGACTGCGTATGGGAACGCAGCATAAGCTGCGTTCACATACGCTAATGTGAAGGCAGCCTAAGACCTGCATAGAAATTGGGTGTAATTGGTAAAACATTACACAGATTGCTGCTAAGTGCTCAGTGCCCCAATAGCTGGACGATTTGTGATCATTTTATTGCAAATTGGTCCTTCCAATAAATATGGTTTATCCGAATAGGACAGTCCCTTTAATTGTAGGTAGAAATAACAATGGGCTTATATTGAATATATGGTTCATCAAGCCTTTATGTTGTTCTTTTTGGTGACCTTTTTGATGCTGTTTTTGAACAAATTATCAGAAGCAGATTTCAAGGATTGGGAAAAAAATGAAAATTGTTGATTTGTGGTATTTGTGGTTCTGACCTACTCAGTAATATATAAATAAGGCTAGGGTCAGACTTGTGTCATGCATCTGCTAAAAGCATGCTTTTTGTTAAGTTGAAAATGTTAGAAAACGCATGCATTAACGCATCCATAGGCCCCAATGCAAAAAACGCATCGCAAATGTGCCATGCCTATTTTGCATGCGTTTTTGCATCACCTCCCAAAAACGTTTACAGTGTTTTTGGGTGCATTTTCAAAAACGCATGCGTTTTTTAACATGGGGCCCTATGGGAAACGCATGCGTTAATGCATGGTACATATAGGCACCATACGTTAACCCATGCGTTTTTGCATGCTTTTTTTGGAAAAATAACTAAGTCCAAAAAATGCATAGCAGTGCTGGGGGCACAAAAAGCACCCTAACAAAAACGGATCAGTTTTTATGAACACTATTAAAAACAGATTGGCAAGTGTGACCGTAGCCTAATACTTCTTAGGCTACATTCACACACTGCGCTTACTCGCGTCTGCCGGCAAAGTGAATGTGAAATTCACTTTGCCGTTCAGACAATGCATAAATATATGTAGCGCTTTTATGGAAGAAAGGGCGGGCGTAACAAGAATGACCATGTCAATTCTTTACGCACCTGCGCTTTCTCCCATAGGAGCCCATTATTCCTGCTGGAATTATGCATCACCGTTCTTTTGGGTTCTCAGTGTCCCTTACGGCTTAGTCCCTTTGGCTACGCTTGACAATGGATACGAGTCCCACAGGTGGATTGCTCACTTCTCATGCTTCTGGGACCCCTCTTCCTTTGGGAGCCACTTGGTTGATGTTCTGCTCTAGGGTTCAGCCTTAGGATGAGCTCCCACTTGCTCCAGTCCTCTGGAAACTTCTTAGGCGTAAATTCTCTAGCTGCCCTCCAAGTCGACCTTGGTGTTCAATTGCCTCTCCTCAGCTGTTTTACCACCTCTCCTCAGCTGGTCACTCTCTCAGTTAACTGACTTCTAACTGTTGTCTCCTATG
The DNA here is from genome assembly GCA_033576535.1 of Allobates femoralis. NCBI lineage: Eukaryota > Metazoa > Chordata > Amphibia > Anura > Aromobatidae > Allobates > Allobates femoralis. The sequence continues at coordinate 739,270,761 of JARQOC010000003.1, read as the reverse complement.
TTCTAGATGTTTCTCGCTCTTTTTATACCTTTTTGTCACGTGTCCCACGTCCTCTACGTGTGTTCTTTCTGACCTCACTCCTCCCAAAGTGCCCCCTCTAACTACTTCCTTCCCCACCCAACCCCACTACAATCATTCCTAGTGTGATCTAGGTGTTCTGGTACTGGTCTCTACCCTCTTTACTAGTGAGTGGGATATTACAGGGGTGCAGTACCTCTGTGGTGGCTGCGCCACATAAACTATTTAGATGCAAAATACTTTGATTGCTAATATTTCCACAACAGAGTTGAAACAAAAGAAACGTTTAAGTGTTCACTACAACATGAAAGTTTTGATGAAAGGTCCTATTTAAAAATTATATGAATATGAAATATGCCTGTAAGTGAAAGTGTACACATTTTTTCCTCCTTTCACCTCTTATTTGTGCCTTTCAAATGTTTTTGACCATATATTCTAAAGTAAAGCCTAATGATAATGAGTTATCTCAAAGAATCAAATAGGGTTATGTGACATTACTCAAATAGTTGTTGACACAAAATATGGTGCCTTATATTTTCTAAATTATTAATAGTGCAATTATCTGCTTATATTACTCAGCACCAATGTGACATTTGGAAAATTAGATTTTCTGTAGTTGTAATGAAAATTGTCTATTGAATGTTAATTTTCCAGCCAAACCTAAATATAAGTTAACTAGAGTAATCTACAACAAGCAATGGCCATGGAACAAATTGTTATACAGTATTTGATGAGATGTTAAGTGATTTCAATCAGTTACTTGTCACAGATAACATAGCTATCTATTTTTTCCCCTAAATTATTAATAGCCCAATTATCTGCTTGCACTAGTATGAAATTGAGAAAGAAATGGTTTCAGTAATTGTACAAAAATGAGATGATTGAATTGTTAACCAACCAAACCCAAAAAAGTTACCAACATAAGTTAGTCAATTTATAACTCAATTGACACATCTGGCCCTATGCTGATAGAGTACTGTACTATGAACATGCTGAAGGCATGACAACATTTAATCCAAAAATGTGTTGCTTTAAATGTGATATGATAAAATGAGGTTTCCATCTAGTAAACATGGCATAATAATAACATATTGTCAATAGAAAAACCGAAAAAATTGTGATGACAATAATAATAATATAAATTATTGTTATTACTGTTGTGACTAATGGTGTTGTTTAATGTGACCTTTAGTGCTTTAGATTTTTTTTATATATGTATAATGTATTAAAATGACAGTAAAAATAGTTATTTATTAATGTAGAAAATAATTCAAAGTAATATTTCAATAAATAAGAACTCAATTTGAAAGCAAACAGTCAATTATTACTGGGTCCCAACCACAGATATCTTAGGAGCTCCTGGAGTTTTGAGAGGTCTTCTTTTAAGGTTGAGTAACAAAATATGAATTAATTCTTTGGATAAGTTATAAACCACTGGTCGCTGGCGGTGTGAATGCTGGGACCATCCTTTATTCTTAGATCAGGGGTTTGAAACCTGGAAACATACCTTTACAGAGGCCAATGGCGAATGTTGAGTGAACCCCAGGTGTTTATGCTCTGGCTTTGCTCCATTTATTTTCAATGGATTGTTAAAAAAATATGAGCACAATACTTGGTTTTCTTTGGAATTCAACAGGCAATAAATGCAGCTAAGAAAATGCCTGCACAGCTCCATTCAAGACAGGGATGTAGTTCCCAATTTACAATACCTCAATCTCAAGATCTCAGGAAGTGTCCAAGTAATCTCACCCACATCAGTCAGTAAATCCCAGAGTCTCTAAGTGAGGCTTACTTAATGAAGCGAGTAGTGCACTAAAGATTTCATACAAGATGCAGTTTAAATCGGTTTGCCCTGAAGAAGTAACAAGCCTGCTATGAAACCCATGGGCTAATAAAATTATTAAAGAAGATTCTCTACAAGTTCCTTTGTTGATTGGCAGGACATGATTTAAAACTACATTTTGTATGCAAACTGGTTGATTTCTGGTGGTTCCATGCGGCAGCCGATAATACTACGGTAGTAGTAGTAGTGACCCCTTCACAACAATCTAAGGTGAGTCTAATTGATTACATTGACCCTGTATGCTTTTTGGATAAGACTCTATATTGCGTTTCTTCATTTCAGTAGGAACAGATGAGTACATAGTTAAATATAACATCATAGTTCAACAAAAGAACACAGGAAACTAATGTTTGATTTATTAAAATCTGTTTTTCGCATCATTTTTCTGATATTCTGTGATCATCCCCATTGATTTTGTGCTCATGGACAATGCTACTAGGTGTGTATTTTGTGAGATGTATGCATGCCTTGAAGAGTTGCGTAAGGGCAAATATATCTACTTTGGATGTCAGCATGTTGTATTTTTGAAGCTCAGGTAATGGATTTAAATAGGCATCTTGCAACATTCAGGAGCTTTGCAAAGCTGTAGAGGTCAGTGAGCAGAAGACATTGACTGGGGCCAATGATGCACAGGTGGGTGGAGGTGGGGAAGATCAGTACAAAGAGTTAGTTAGCTGGGTAACAACTAGAAGAAAGGATAGGGGGAAAGTGGCAGGGTCTCCTGTCCTGATTTGGCATAGCCTTGTAAATATAATTTTTTGGCTGATGTTAAGATTACAAGGCCAGGATTTGAATCACTAAAGCAAGACTTTGCTCCTAGAAGCCAGGTAAATCACTGCTGCATGAAGGATGGAAACAGGAGTGCAGCAAAGGGCATATAGATGTTGGTGGTAATTGACTCTATAATTAGGTAGACAGACAGGGTTTTCTGCCACCGAGACTGTTAATGCCAAACAAGGTCCTGTGTTCCTGGTGCTCAGATTTGGCATAATGGGGATCGGATATACAGATTGCTGGGTTGAGTTGGGGAAAACACATTGGTACACATTGCATCCAATAACAAGGTCAGGGAGAGACAGGAGGCATTTAAGAATTATTATAGGAAACTAAGTGAGATTCTAAACTCAAGGACCTCCAGGGTTGTGTTTTCAGAAAAACTATTAGTACCACGACCATCACTAGAAAGGCAGTAGAAGATCAGGTGACTTAAAAATTGATGCAGGAATGAAGGGTTTGGGTTCATGGAGAACTCAGCCAACTTCTCATGGCTATTGACTCTACATTAGGGAAAGGCTGTACCTCAATTGAGTATGTTCTGATTTGCTGGTGGAAAAAATGCTCAGAAGGATCGAGGAGCTTTTAAACTAGGATCTGGGTGGACAGTGGTACTGTTAAAAGGGAAATAGTGCAGACAAAGTGAATAAGACAGAACCCATTAGTGGGATTGAGAAAATTAAGGAAAGTAGAAAAGCTTAGGTGACTTAAAAATTGAAGCAGGAATGAGGGGTGTGGATTCATGGAGAACTGGTCCAACTTCTCTGTTGGCTACAGTCTCTGCATTAAGCAAAGGCTGTGCTTCCATGGAGTGCGTGCAAATGTGCTAGGGGAAAAAATGCTCAGAAGGATCGAGGAGCTTTTAAACTAGGATCTGGGTGGACAGTGGTTCTGTTAAAAGGGAAATAGTGCAGACAAAGTGAATAAGACAGAATCCATTAGTGGGATTGAGAAAATTAAGGAGAGTAGAAAAGCTTACGTGCTTGCATGGAGTGCGTGCAAATGTGCTAGGGTAAAAAATGCTCAGGAGGATGCAGGAGCTTTTAAACTAGGATCTGGGAAGAGGGTAGTTGTGTAAAAAGGATGATAGTGCAGAGAAAGAGAGAGAGACAGGACCAATTAGTAGGATTGGGAAAGTAAGGAAAGTGGAGAAGTGAATAGGAGCAATAAATGCATTTATAGTATAAACTAGCTGTGAGCCCGATGCAAATACATCGGGATTCTAGAACGTGCATAAATTTGCTTATGATAGTTATAGCTGGTCTGAGTACTTTTTGGGGGTGTGTGAGTATTTTTTGGGGGTGTGTGAGGACTTTTTGGGGGGGGGTGAATACTTTTTGCGGGGGTTGAATACTTTTTGGGGGTTGAATACTTTTTGTGGGGGGGTTGAATACTTTTTGGGGGGGGTTGAATACTTTTTGGGGGGGTTGAATACTTTTTAGGGGGGTTGAATACTTTTTTGGGGGGGTTGAATACTTTTTGGGGGGGTTGAATACTTTTTGGGGGGGTTTGAATACTTTTGGGAGGGGTTTGAATACTTTTGGGGGGGCGGTTGAATACTTTTTTGGGGGGGTTGAATACTTTTTGGGGGGTGTTGAATACTTTTTGGGGGGGTTGAATACTTTTTGGGGGGTGTGAATACTTTTTTGGGGGGGTTGAATACTTTTTGGGGGGGTTGAATACTTTTTTGGGGGGGGGGGGGGGTTGAATACTTTTTTGGGGGGGTTGAATACTTTTGGGGGGGTTGAATACTTTTTTTGGGGGTTGAATACTTTTTGGGGGGTGTTGAATACTTTTTGGGGGGTGTTGAATAATTTTTGGGGGGGTGTTGAATACTTTTTGGGGGGTGTTGAATACTTTCTTGGGGGGTTTGAATACTTTTTGGGGGGGTTGAATACTTTTTGGGGGGTGTTGAATACTTTTTGGGGGGGTTGAATACTTTTTGGGGGGGTTGAATACTTTTTGGGGGGTAGTGAATCCTTTTTGGGGGGTGTTGAATACTTTTTGGGGGGTGTTGAATACTTTTTGAGGGGGTTGAATACTTTTTGGGGGGGCGGGGGGTTGAATACTTTTTAGGGGGTTGAATTGAATACTTTTTGGGGGGGGTTGAATACTTTTTGGGGGGGTTGAATACTTTTTGGGGGGGTTGAATACTTTTTGGGGGGGTTTGAATACTTTTGGGGGGGGTTGAATACTTTTTTGGGGGGTTGAATACTTTTTGGGGGTGTTGAATACTTTTTGGGGGGTGTTGAATACTTTTTTAGGGGGTTGAATACTTTTTGGGGGGGTTGAATACTTTTTTGGGGGGGTTGAATACTTTTTGGGGGGTGTTGAATACTTATTGGGGGGGTTGAATACTTTTTGGGGGGTGTTGAATAATTTTTGGGGGGGTGTTGAATACTTTTTGGGGGGTGTTGAATACTTTTTGGGGGGGTTTGAATACTTTTTGGGGGGGTTGAATACTTTTTGGGGGGTGTTGAATACTTTTTGGGGGGGTTGAATACTTTTTGGGGGGTGTTGAATACTTTTTGGGGGGGTTTGAATACTTTTTGGGGGGGTTGAATACTTTTTGGGGGGTGTTGAATACTTTTTGGGGGGGTTGAATACTTTTTGGGGGTTGTTGAATACTTTTTGAGGGGGTTGAATACTTTTTGGGGGGGTGTTGAATACTTTTTGGGGGGTGTTGAATACTTTTAGAGGGGGTTGAATACTTTTTGGGGGGTGTTGAATACTTTTTGGGGGGTGTTGAATATACTTTTTTGGAGGGTTGAATACTTTTTGGGGGGTGTTGAATCCTTTTTGGGGGGTGTTGAATACTTTTTGGGGGTTGTTGAATACTTTTTGGGGGGGTTGAATACTTTTGGGGGGGTTGAATACGTTTTTGGGGGGTTGAATACTTTTTGGGGGGGTTGAATACTTTTTTGGGGGGGTTGAATACTTTTTGGGGGGGTTGAATACTTTTTTGGGGGGGTTGAATACATTTTGGGGGGGTTGAATACTTTTTGGGGGGTGTTGAATACTTTTTGGGGGGTGTTGAATACTTATTGGGGGGTGTTGAATACTTTTTGGGGGGTGTTGAATACTTTTTGAGGGGTGTTGAATACTTTTTGGGGGGTGTTGAATACTTTTTTGGGGGGGTTGAATACTTTTTTGGGGGGGTTGAAGAATTTTTTGGGGGGTTGAATACTTTTTTGGGGGGTTGAATACTTTTTGGGGGGTGTTGAATACTTTTTGGGGGGGTTGTATACTTTTTGGGGGTTGAATACTTTTTGGGGGTTGAATATTTTTTGGGGGGCTTGAATAATTTTTGGGGGGTGTTGAATACTTTTTGGGGGGGTGTTGAATACTTTTTGGGGGGGTATTAGATTAATTTTTTTATTTTAATTAGTTAATGTAATTAATATATTAATTTTATATATATATATTTTTTTTTTATTATTATGTTTTTTTTATTGTGTATTATTTATATTATTATTTATTTTTTTTTTTAGTATTTTTATTATGATTAAATTTAAAAAAACCGCACTTGCCGCACCTGCCGCAAGTTCCCCTATACTTTCTATGGGGATTACCGCAACCGCGCCGCAACCGTTACACTTGCGGCGCGGTTGCGGTAATCCCATAGAAAGTATAGGGGGACTTGCGGCAGGTGCGGCGGCTGAGGTAGCGACTCGCAATGGCCTCGCGGCCATTGCTCGCGCTACCTCAGCGGTAAATCACTAAGTTTGTGGCCGAGCCTCTGGTTCTATTTTCGGCCAGCGACTCGCAATGGCCGCTTTGCGGCCATTGCTCGCGCGTGGTGACGTCACATAGTGACAAAGCCACGGCGTTTTCGGGGTCCGACACGATTTTGCCTACGGCAATTATAGAGTAGATTGTCTGTAGCTAAATGCAAGAAGTCTTCCAAACTAAATGAGTGAATTAATGAATGAATTTTAGACTCTTATTTCAGCCATAAATTGCAATATTTTGGTTATTACAGAAACGTGGCTGGATGGGAAACATGACTGAGTGACAAATGTAGCAGGTTACACCACATTACAAAGGTTAGGAAAGACAAAAAATGATTAGGAGTGTGTAGTGTATTTTTGTTAAGCCCAACTTAAAGGGGTTGTCCGGGCTTTTGTTATAATTTATGTGTGTATCTAGGCTGCAAAATGTTGACAGTTTGTCCGTCCTTCCCAGTGTCCATATGCCCAGCCATTCCACACTCCATACACTGAGAGCGGTCCTCTCTGAGGCACTGTGACGAATCCTCAGCTGTGAGATGACCACTCTCAGTGCTGTGTGAGTGCTCACCATTTCCTCTGTGCCGGTGCTGATGTTATGATGAGCGCTGATGCCATATAGCCATCCAAGCCCACTCTCTCTGACCTCACAGCTGCTCAGGCCTGCCCCCTCTGCACTGGGGGAAGGCCCAGGCAGCTGTGATGTCAGAGGGGGCAGGCACAGGCAGACACAGTGAGTGTGGAGTGGCCAGGCATACACACACAGGGGTGGGCTTGTTGCTGTGTGGGGAGGGCTTGTAGAACGGTGGGTGTGAATGACCAGTTCCTAAACACACACACCCTTATCATCTCCTGCAGATACAATATAGGTGATATCTAGGAAACCCTGCAAAATCTTGACAGGGTGTAAATTACAAACTGTCAACATTTTGCAGCCCAGATACATACATGAATTATAGCAAAAGCCCGGACAACGCCTTTAAGACTTGTGTGGTAAATGACAAAATTAGACTGAGCTGTGAGAATGGGAAGTCAGAATGGGTAAACATCACATAAAAATGTGGTCGGTTTAATTCCATTAGCCCTTCTAAAAATTAAAACTTGGGCTAAAATGAACATTTTATTGAAAAAATGTAATTTCTCAATTCCACAGCCCAATGTTATACAATTTTGTGAATCATCTGGAGTGAATCCTAGAGGTTTTAAGAAGTGTATATGTAATTTGCAATTTGACATAACAAATAAAAATTAAAGTCTACATTTGGTTAATACTGTACACACTCGTAACACTTTCAAAATCCAGCACAGTGTGCACTAGATAAAGTAATTAAAAAAACCTCTTTATGAGGGATGGTGACTAAGACCAGACTGACTTTTTGGTTGATCTTATTTATGAATTTCATTAAACTTGTTTCTTCAATATAATAAATATCTCTATCAAAGGTTTTTTTTTTTAATCACAGCAATTTATAACTGAATGGTTGATTCATGGAGCAGAGCTCTAAAGTCCCCCATTTGAATGGAATGATGGCTATGCATTATGCACCATTCACAGTTTATTGGACCACCGACTTAGCTTATTACCGCGTTTACCCGAAAATAAGATGGGGTCTTAAATTATATTTTGCTCCAAAAGATGGATTAAGTCTTATTTTTAGGGGATATCTTATCTTATTCTTGAAGTAAAAAAATCAACATTTATTCAAATATAATCTTGTCATCACATTCTGGAACATCATCATAAGGTTATGTTCACACTGTGTGTTTTCGATCCATTTTTTGTGATCTGTTTTTGCATGAAAAACAGATCACTTCCTGTGATGCCCAGGAAAGTCTATGAGTTTTCAGAAATGTTGTTCCGATGCAGCATTTTTTTACTCACCCATTTTGGGACCAGAAAAATATTGAGCATGTAAATAAATGATCCGATTTCTCCAGCGTTTCTCCATTGACCCCATTGTAGTAAAATAACAAAGCATCAAAAATGGATTGGCAGCACATAAAACACATTGATAATGCATCAAATAAAAGATAAAAGGTCTACAGTATCTTTTCTGCTGTATTCATATTTTGAGAATGACCTGCACTACTGCCTATGCCCGTGGAACTCTGGTTAAGCCACAACTGGCAATGGAGGTAACACAGGTCCATCCCGCTATTGAACCATGGTGCCGTGCCTTTGTTTGCAAAGTCCCAAATTTTATTTGAAATAATAGTAGACAGCACTCACCATTCTGTTGCATCAGGATTTCTTCATTTCTTTATGTCAAACTGCACACGAGTGACATGCTGGAGGGGTGGTGGATGCGGGATGCATCCAGGGACTATGCCCATTTCGCTTCAACGGAAGAAATTAAGAAATCCCTATGCAACAGTATGGTGAGTGCTCCCTACTATAATTTCCTGCTGTATTATACTTACATGTATACCAGTAGCTGTCTCAACACTTTTTTTTTCCTGGACAATAACTAGGGTTTATTTTTAGAGTAGGCCTCATATTTCAAACGTACTCCCAAAATCCTGAAAAATCATGCTAAGGCTTATTTTCGGGTTAGGTCTTATTTTCAGGGAAACAGGGTATGACTTGACCCATGGATACATGAAAAGTTGCCAAGACGGGAATAACTTTTTAATAAAATGGAGGAAATGGACTGTGTGTACCGGACCCGCTCTGCTCATATTGGAGACGGCCAAATTATAGTTTGTAGCAAGTGGCTTCTTTATTAAATCTGACGTGTTTTGGAGTCAGACCTGAGGTAATGTGTGCTCCATGAAGAAGGAGTCGGGTCTGACTCTGAAACGAGTCGGATTTCATAAAGAAGCCACTTGCTACAAACTATCGTTTGGCCGTCTCCTATATGAGCAGCGCGGGTCCAGTACATACACCTGAGTATATAGACACAACATGACTGCTGATGGTTGATGGTTGCCTCCATGCTGATGGTTGATCGCTGAGGTGATGGTTTCCTCCATATTTGGCTCCTCTCATCTGACTTAAGCCGGTTTTAGATGAATGTATGGAAAATATTCTGATTTTCACGTAGAAAACTCAACAATTTTCACCCAAATTATAATTCTTTTGCCACCAGTGTATCCATTTCTTTACATCAGTGTGGAATCTGTTTTCATACATCAACTGTTAAACATCTACCCTATCAAATAGACTTTCCTAAGTTAATAATGACAATATAGCTGTAAAAATCGGATGCACTATTAATGACCTGTATTGGATTCAATTCTTTTTGCACACCAATAGACTAAGGGATAGAATAGTACATGCTGCGAGCCCTACTGAATAACATTGATCAGTGTGCTGTCCAATTTTAAATTGGATTGCACACATCCATATAATACACTTGTTTGAATAAGCCTTGTGGTTATTTTCCTGCCATTTTAATTTGTAGAGACTGTATTCCTCACTTCTTTTTCAGGAATACCACCAGTAAACAGGTTACGACCAAGGCGCAGTTTACATAGATATTAAACTGCACCATTATCGTAACCTTTTTACTGGTGGTACTCCGAGGAATAAGTGAAGAATACACTTTGAAATGCGTAGAATAAAAACACCTTAATTGAAAATACTATTTGAGACCTTCATCTATCCTATAGCAGCGCAGGTTTTTCACCATTGTATCCAGTCTCTATCTGCCATTGGCACGTGCATCCTGCAGCAGCTGTTTGATGCTCTTTTCACTGGTTGTGTGTCACGCAAACACATAAGACGAGTGAGCTACCTTGATTTTACCTAATACTTTTACTCAGGTAAGACCCTATTGGGCTTTATTATGTCCACAGCATTTTTTCTGATTTTAATTTGTAGGCTTTTGGATCTGTAGAGGTATGTTTGGTAGATATAAGCTCAGGGTCTTATGAATCAAAGGATGCCTTGTCATTGATCATGAGCACACAAAAATTGTCGAGTTCATGTCAGGCTAGGGTCACACATGCCAATCTTTTTGTTCCATTGGTTTCAATAACAAATCTGTTAATTTAAGACTGGTTTTTGGACCTCCTGTGCAGCTATGCGTTTTTTGGACTTTGCCATTTTTTGCCAAAAAATGTTAGCAAAAACGGATGCGATACCGGATGGTGCCTTTTTTTTTAACGGATCCGTTTCCCATAGGGCCCCATGTTAAAAAAAAAGGATCTATTTTTTTTACTGCACCGAAAAAATGCTGCTGGCAGCATTTTTTTGGTCCTCTTAAAAAAGGCATAGGCTGGGGTCACACATAAGCCCTCAGTCAGTTTTTGGCTTCAGTTTTGTTAATTTTTTTTTCTAAGTCCAAAAACTGACAGAAAAACGCATTGGGTGTAATAAACACCCTGTGCGTTTTTTCTCTGGAGCTCAAAACATTGCCCTGTCCGTTTTTGAGCCAAAAACGCAGTAAACAGCGTTTTTGGCATCAGTTAAAAAACGCATGCGTTTTTATGCGTTTTTTTTAACATGGGGCCCTATGGGAAACGCATGCGCGAACGCATGCCATATTTGGCACTTGCGTTTGCGCATGCGTTCGCGCATGCGTTTTTTTAATGAAAAGTCCAAAAACGTTCAGGAGTGCAGGAGGCTCAAAAAGCACCCTATAAAAAACGGATTGGTGATGAAAATGACTTCCAAAAACGGATTTCTATGTGTAACCCCAGCCATAGCAGAGCAGTTACACGAGTCCAGGGTCCATTAACAGCATCAGTTTTTGGACTTAGAATTCTAAAGTTGAAAAACTGATGCAAATAACGGATCCTTGACTTGTGTGACCCCAGGCTTAGTACTCTGTAAACAATTCAGAAATTCAATATTGCATATATTTTAGTGCACAAAGACTGCTTTTGTATTCTTTGTATTGTATGTATGCAGTCACATGCTATGCACCTATTTACATTTGCTTCATTCTGTTGAGAGGAGAATGATCATTCTTTGTAGATTGATAGATGGTCTCTGTGCAATTCTACATAGGCCGATACAATATCTTTCTGTAGCTGCATATTAAAATGATTTCCTTCTTATATAAAAAAAATTATTACTGTTGAAAAGATTATAATATATTCACTTTTGTTTACAGTGTTTGGCCAAGATATGAGCTATTCTTAATAGTATGATTTATGACCAAGGAACAGTGTTCTTCTCAGGTTATGCTCAGTCAGTGTAACATTTAAGTGAAATCATTGGCTCCTCACGCCAGAACAATTTTCTTCCACAGTTCTGCATGAATTGTATGATAAGGCACACAATTCTAATACACTTCAATGTTTAGCTGAGTGTAACCTCCTCTTAAAACCATATGGCTGCAGTCTCAAAACCATGAACGTTACAGCATTCCAAATAGTTCATGTCACCATGACTTTTCGTTATTCTGCTAAGTGGATAAATAAATTCATTTTGAGACAAAGAAAAGAAAATGTAGCAAGCAACAGCTATCACTAGGTAAAATATTGTCTGACATTTCTTTTTCTAAGATCACAGGGCAAACCAACTCATTAAATACAAAACATTTTAAAGAATCCCTACTTGTACAGATGACAGCGTTGATTTGCAGGACCCCGGTCCAGCGGCCAGGTAAAAAAAATCTGTGACCGATAGACAAGAGGCTTGTGAATCTCTTTATTTCACAGCATTCCTGACTCTTTTTATTATTATTACTATTAATTTATTTATATAGTGCTGTTAAGTCCATGGTGCTGTACATGAGAAAGGGTTACATACAAAATTATAGATATACTTTACAGTAAACAAATTAACAATGACAGAGTGGTACAAAGGGGAGCGGACCCTGTCCTTGCAGACTTATATTCTACAGGATAATGGGGAGGAGACAAAAGGTCGGATGTGCGGCAGCTCAGGTGGTGGTAGGGCGGCAGGTCCGGTGGTGGCGAGGCAACAGAATGGTCATTGCAGGCTGTAAGCTTTCCTGAAAAGATGGATTTTCAGGTTCTGTCTGAAGTATCTGAGCGTGGTGGATAATCAGATGTTTTGGGAGCAGAATTCCAAGGATCTACTCTATAATTGCCAAAGGCACGTTTGTGTCGGACCCCGGCACGCCGTGGCTTTGTCACTATGTGACGTCACCACGGCGAAGCATTGGCCGCGTAGCGGCCAATGCGAGTCGCTGGCCTGCGCGAGCAATGGCCGCGAGGCCATTGCTCGCGCAGCCTGAGTAGGAGCACACATTCCCCATTTCCCAGTATACCCCTCAGGACCGGAGCGGAGGCGGCGGTCACCACCAGGAGGGCAGAGTGAGGAGCAGCAGCAGCCGGGAGAGCGGCGCCCCCATTTCCCAGTATACCCCTCAGGACCGGAGCGGAGGCGGCGGTCACCACCCGGAGGGCAGAGTGAGGAGCAGCAGCAGCCGGGAGAGCGGCGCCCCCATGTCCCAGTATACCCCTCAGGACCGGAGCGGAGGCGGCGGTCACCACCCGGAGGGCAGAGTGAGGAGCAGCAGCAGCCGGGAGAGCGGCGCCCCCATGTCCCGGGGGCGGAGGACGGGGACGAGGCGCTCTGCTCCCGGTGGCGGAGGACGGACGAGGCGCTGTACTCTCCGGGCTCCTGTGTGAGGCGGCAGGTGCAGGCCCGGCTCCCGGTCACTGTCTCCGGTGAGGCTGGGAACTCTGCCCGGACTCACAGAGCCCCGCTGTGGGAACCTGCGGCCTCTGACTGGACTCAGTCTCCAGTCTCTGCGCCAGAGAGGGAGGAGGAAGGGAACAGGAGGTGCCGGCACCCAGAGTACCCCGAGAGCAGGAGCCATCCTGAGCTGTGCACACCGTCCTGATCACTGATGAGGAAGCAGCTGGGAGAAAGCACAGACCGCATCCTGCATACTTCACAGCGTCCGCTCCTCTCTGCAGTGCTGGCACCGGCCCAGGGACCTTATACTGAGGTGATGGAGAGGATGCTGGCAATGGAAGTAAGTATTTCGCCACCACTCTGCCCCCCCCGGCCTCCACTGACCACTCTGCCCCCCGGCCTCTGCTGACCACTCTGTCCCCCTTGATCTCCGTTGACCACTTTGCCCCTCTGGCCGCCGCTGACCACTCTGCCCCCCCTTCCCTCCACTGACCACTCTGCCCCCCCTTCCCTCCACTGACCACTCTGCCCCCCCAGCCTCCGCTGATCACCCTGCCCCCCGACCTTCGCTGACCACTCTGGCCCCCCCTTGGGCCTACGCTGACCACTCTGCCCCCCCCGTTCTCTGCTGACCACTCTGCCTTCCGTCCTCCACTGATAAACTCTGCCCTCCGTCCTTCGCTGACCATTCTGCCCTCCGTCCTCCGCTGACCACTGAGCCACCGTGCAGTGCTGACCACTGAGCCACCGTGCAGTGCTGACCACTGAGCCACCGTACAGTGCTGACCACTGAGCCACCGTACAGTGCTGACCACTGAGCCACCGTACAGTGCTGACCACTGAGCCACCGTACAGTGCTGACCACTGAGCCACCGTACAGTGCTGACCACTGAACCACCGTACAGTGCTGACCACTGAGCCACCGTACAGTGCTGACCACTGAACCACCGTACAGTGCTGACCACTGAGCCACCGTACAGTGCTGACCACTGAACCACCGTACAGTGCTGACCACTGAACCACCGTACAGTGCTGACCACTGAGCCACCGTACAGTGCTGACCACTGAGCCACCGTACAGTGCTGACCACTGAGCCACCGTACAGTGCTGACCACTGAGCCACCGTACAGTGCTGACCACTGAGCCACCGTACAGTGCTGACCACTGAGCCACCGTATAGTGCTGACCACTGAGCCACCGTACAGTGCTGACCACTGAGCCACCGTACAGTGCTGACCACTGAGCCACCATATACAGTGCTAACCACTGAGCCACCATATACAGTGCTAAACACTGAGCCACCATATACAGTGCTAACCACTGAGCCACTGTACAGTGCTGACCACAGCCACCGTACAGTGCTGACCACTGAGCCATCGTAGAGTGCTGACCACTGATCCACCATATACAGTGCTAACCACTGAGCCACCATATACTGTGCTAACCACTGAGCCACTGTACAGTGCTGACCACTGAGCCACCGTGCAGTGCTGACCACTGAGCCACCGTACAGTGCTGACCACTGAGACACTGTACAGTGCTAACCACTGAGCCACCATATACAGTGCTAACCACTGAGCCACCATATACCGTGCTAACCACTGAGCCACCGTACAGTGCTAACCACTGAGCCACCGTACAGTGCTAACTACTGAGCCACTATAAATCTAATTTATAATTGCCTTAGCGCACTTCCGGCATTTTCGGGTCAACTTCCGTTGTCGTGGACGTGGCTGCCGCAAGGCAGCCACGCCACACACGAAGCAGTGGCCGCGTAGCGGCCATTGCGAGCCGTAGCAATGCGCGAGCAATGGCCGCGAGGACATTGCGAGCCGTTGCCGGATGCCTCTGTGCCTCTATCATACTTACCACCAGATCGCACCCGCCTACGTCTTCCTGCATCTTCCTCTGTCCTCCATCTTCCGCCCGCTATCTTCTATGTCGCCGCCCCGTACATATTGAAACCAAGATGGCGGCCGGGAAGTATCACGAGAGTTCCCGGCCTCCATCTTGGTTTCGCCCTGTTCACAGTGGCGACATGCAAGATGGCGATGGAAGTAAGTATTTCGCCGCCACTCTGCCCCCCTGGCCTCCACTGACCACTCTGCCCCCCCTCCCCCCCGCCTCTGCTGACCACTCTGTCCCCCTTGATCTCCGCTGACCACTCTGCCCCCCCTTCGGCCTCCGCTGACCACTCTGCCCCCCCCCCCCCGTTCTCTGCTGACCACTCTGCCTTCCGTCCTCCGCTGATAAACTCTGCCCTCCGTCCTCTGCTCACCACTCTGCCCTCCGTCCTCCGCTGACCACTCTGCCCTCCGTCCTCCGCTGACCACTGAGCCACCGAACAGTGCTGACCACTGAGCCACCGTGTAGTGCTGACCACTGAGCCACCGTACAGTGCTGACCACTGAGCCACCGTACAGTGTTGACCACTGAGCCACCGTACAGTGCTGACCACAGAGCCACCGTACAGTGCTGACCACTGAGCCACCGTACAGTGCTGACCACTGAGCCACTGTAGAGTGCTGACCACTGAGCCACCATATACAGTGCTAACCACTGAGCCACCATACACACTGCTAACCACTGAGCCACTGTACAGTGCTGACCACTGAGCCACCGTGCAGTGCTGACCACTGAGCCACCGTACAGTGCTGACCACTGAGCCACCGTACAGTGCTGACCACTGAGCCACCGTACAGTGCTAACCACTGAGCCACCATATACAGTGCTAACCACTGAGCCACCATATACAGTGCTAACCACTGAGCCACCGTACAGTGCTAACCACTGAACCACCGTACAGTGCTAACCACTGAGCCACCGTACAGTGCTAACCACTGAGCCACCATACAGTGCTAACCACTGAGTCACTGTACAGTGCTAACCACTGAGCCATCGTACAGTGCTAACCACTGAGCCATCGTACAGTGCTAAACACTGAGCCACCGTACAGTGCTAACCACTGAGCCACTGTACAGTGCTAACCACTGAGCCACCATAAAGTGCTAACCACTGACTCACCGTATACAGTCTTAAACACTCAGCCGCCATACAGTGCTAATCACTCAGCCACCTTATACAGTGCTAACCACTGAACCACCATACTGTGCTAACCACTAAGCCACCGTACAATGCTAACCACTGAGCCACCATACTGTCCTAACTACTGAGCCACCGTGCAGTGCTAAACATTGAGCCACCATACAGTGCTAACCACTGAGCCACCGTACAGTGCTAACCACTGAGCCACCTTACAGTGCTAACCACTGAGCCACTGTACAGTGCTAACCACTGAGCCAGCATACAGTGCTAACCACTGAGCCACCATAAAGTGCTAACCACTGACTCACCGTATACAATGTTAAACACTCAGCCACCATACAGTGCTAATCACTCAGCCACCTTATACAGTGCTAACCACTGAGCCACCTTATACAGTGCTAACCACTGAGCCACCTTATACAGTGCTAACCACTGACCCACCATACTGTGCTAACCAATGAGCCTCCATACAAAGTTAAGCACTCTGCCTCCATATAGTGCTAACCACTGAGCGGCCGTATACTGTGCTAACCACTGAGTCACCCATACTTTGCTAAACACTAAGCCACCGCGCAGTGCTAACCACTGAGCCACCGCGCTGTGCTAACCACTGAAACACCATACTGTGCTAACCACTAAGCCACCGTACAATGCTAACCACTGAGCCACCATACTGTCCTAACTACTGAGCCACCGTGCAGTGCTAAACATTAATCCACCATACAGTGCTAACCACTGAGCCACCGTACAGTGCTAACCACTGAGCCACCTTACAGTGCTAACCACTGAGCCACTGTACAGTGCTAACCACTGAGCCAGCATACAGTGCTAACCACTGAGCCACCATATACAGTGCCAACCACTGAGGCACCATACAGTGCTAATCATAACATTTTCAAATAATCCCCATAGAAAGTATAGGGGGACTTGCGGCAGGTGCGGCAAGTGCGGTTTTGCACTTGCGGCAGGTGCGGCCGCGAAAAAAACCGCGGTCAGCCGTGGTTTATTTAGCGGCCGCACCTGCCGCAAGTGCAAAACAGCACTTGCCGCACCTGCCGCAAGTCACCCTATACTTTCTATGGGGATTATTTGAAAATGTTAAAAAAAAATAAAAAATATTCTAGACACCCGATGCATTTGCATCGGGCTCACAGCTAGTGTGTTATATTCAGGAGAAATCTTGGAGGCGGTTGTGTGAGGAATAAATAAGTGTGGAGGAAAGTAGGCGGTCTTGGGAGGATCGAAAATTACATGAGGGAAGATATTGGGAGATTAGTTCAGAGATATAGGGAGGGGACAGGTTATGGATGGTGTTAGTAGCTTGATCTGGATTCATTGTGGAATTGGGAGTCAGTAAAGAGATTTGCAGAGGTGAGAAACGGGAGTAGAGGGGAGAGAGGTGGATTAGTTGGGCAGTGGAGTTGAGGACAGAATGAAGTGGTGCAAGAGAGTTAGCGGGGAGGCCACAGAGGAGGAGGTGGCAGTAATCAAGGCGGGAGTTAATGAGGGTGTGTACATGAGTTTTAGTAGATTAGGGCTGAGGAAAGGACAAATTCTGGATATATTTTTGAGCTGGAAGCAACAGGAGGTGGTGAGAGTTTGAATGTGCCGTTTGAAGAACAGTGCGGAGTCAAAAGTTACTCCCAAGCAGCGGATTTCAGGTACAGGAGAGAGTGTTATACCGTTTACCATAATAGATAGATCGGATAGGGAAGATACATGAGAAGGAGGAAAGATGATGAGTTCAGTTTTGTCTACATTGAGTTTTAGGATGTGAGAGGTGAAGAAGGAGGATATGGCTGAAAGACACTCTGGGATTCTGGACAACTTAGAGGTGACGTCTGGGCCAGAGAGGTAGATCTGAGTGTCGTCAGCGTACAGATGGTACTGGAAGCCATGGGACTTTGAGTTGTCCTAGGCCAAGGGTAAAGATTGAGAAAAGTAGGGGCCCCAGGACAGAGCCTTGTGGGACTCTGACAGAGAGAGGATGGGATGAGGAGGTAGTGTGGGAGTGGGAAATGCTAACCGTGCGATTGGAAAGGTATGAGGTGATCCAGGAGAGGGCAAGGTCTTTGATGCCAAGGGAAGAAAGAATCTGTAGCAGCAGGCAGTGGATGACTGTGTTGAAGGCAGAGGGTAGGTCTAGAACGAGGAGGATGGAGAAATGTCGATTAGCTTTGGCTGTAAGTCTTTATAAATTTGGTCAGTGCAGTTTCGGTGGAATGTCTACACCTGAACCAAACATTGTCCGCTGTACCAGCTATCCTCTTAATCAAGAGGACAACAGTTGTACTAGCAAAAAGGGATATACATTTATTAGAAAAATGCACACAGGTCAGAATAAATACAGATAAAGTAAATTTCAAAGGTTTCATAAGTAAAGTGCTCAGTGACAGCATGAACGTTTACATGAACGAACTACACTCTCCAGCATTGCATGACCAATTACATATGCATTTGATGACAAGTAGCTCTTACATAGTTAGACAGGTAACAATAGGGATACATACAGTTTTGTTACAGAAGGAGGCATGCAATGATTACATCACATACCAAACATGAAAAAAAACCCTCTCACAGCATAGGAGGGGTGATGAGCCCATATTAAACTTCTAATGAGGCTACACAATCAACCCCTGCCACATACTAGTTTATAACATTAGGTTGTGCACAGCCCTGTGTGAGGTAGCACCCGGGGAACCCGCTTGCATAACGACAAGAACACGTGTTTATAATTTAACCAATGTCTACCCGTTTATTTTTCACATATAACAACATAACCCGGGTAGCATGTTTGACACATATCACATTGATTATAAACACCATACATAAATACACCATACATTTACATATAACATTACATAACACTTATATTGCACATAACATCTTATAGTTACCCGGGATCTTTAACCACCTCTCTGTCCCCATTGGAGCTCTAACAACCGCTCCCATGGTGGCTACAGCCTCCGGCCTATCTACATTTCACATACATTTAACAATACATCAGTTGCCATATCAACGGGCCCTATGGGTCCCAATGGCGGAACCAGCCGCCTGGCTTTATTTCCCCAGCTTCATACTACCACGGAATCAGGACTGCAGCCTGACCGGGTTCTAACATACAGTATGTGATCCATCCTATAAGCCACCATGGACCACACGCGTCCTTTCACACGCTCACAGCCCATCATATAGACATCCATGGACTGTGGCACATCTGGGTTCAGAACAGGGATTGGCAAACCTTAGTATCCGGGACAACCATCCGTTACCCTACTATAGGAGCCCTATTAATCCCTGCATCTGACCTCTAGTACATACATACATTCCGGTTCATCAGGACCTTTAACTGACTACTCTGAGTCAGTCCCAAAGGCGGTCTATGCCTGCCTGGCACACTTCATAAAATCGCCTCCTGAAGGGCTACATACAATCGCCTCCCGAAGGGCTATATACAATCGCCTCCCGAAGGGCTACATACATTCCGGTTCATCAGGACCTTTAACTGACTACACTGAGTCGGTCCCAAGGGCGGTCTATGCCCGCCTGGCACACTTCATAAAATCGCCTCCCGAAGGGCTGCATACATTCGCCTCCCGAAGGGCTACATACATTCCGGTTCATCAGGACCTTTAACTGACTACACTGAGTCGGTCCCAAGGGCGGTCTATGCCCGCCTGGCACACTTCATAAAATCGCCTCCCGAAGGGCTGCATACATTCGCCTCCCGAAGGGCTACATACATTCCGGTTCATCAGGACCTTTAACTGACTACTCTGAGTCGGTCCCAAAGGCGGTCTATGCCCGCCTGGCACACTTCATACATCTGCCCCTATAGGGCTACATTCACTCGCTGAGTCTTTTAAAAAGCCATACAATGCTGATAAGGTTCAACAGGTCCTTCACTGGAACTAATGGCGGCTATGCTCGCCTAGCATGATTTACACACAGCTCACTCCGTCACACAGGACTGCTGTCTTACCGGGCACGGATCCGGGTCTCGCTACCTGGGTCATGGGTCCACCAAGCGTCCCCCAAGGGCTCCTTTCTCGGACGTGTTTCACCCTACGCCCGGACTAGTATCCGCCGGGTTCAGCCACGGCTTCCCCACTCCAGGAGCTGTCACGACCTCGGTCCTCGACCCGTCATGGAGCTAGCATGCTCCCATCATGTTCATACACAGAGCCTTGGACTGCTCTGCATTCAGGCTGATGATCCAGCCCACATGCTCTCAGGCTGATCTCTCTCTGGTCTCTGAGTTCTGAGTTCCCACAATCACTCAGCTGGCAGGCTCTTATCGTGCTTGCCACTCCCACTCTGACTCATCCAGCTGAGATGCTATTACTCAGGACACACCCACCTGACACACCCAACTGGGCTGTCAGCAATCAGCACCCATTACATTCCTCAGGGCCTCATCGATCTTATGAGCCACTCACAGCCGCTCATTAGGCTCATGAATGTTACAGCTTTACAGCACACACTATCACTTTTAACTCCTTGTCTTCCGGATAGGTTCACACAGCGTCATCCACTATAAAACCGGCCAGTGTGAACAGGATAATACCCTGATCCTGCATGTGATGCGCCTCGGCCATGGGGACCATGCCAGCGGTGCCTCACACCTGTCATCAATATGCCACCTCTGTCAGTCTCCTATCTATTCCCACATAACCTGTCGGCAGCAGCCTGAAGTGTAGAGGCGCCCCCTGACGAAGCCATTCGGTGAAAGACGTAGGGGCTGGGCTTGGACGCAGTGACTCCGCAGCGCGAGTTAGTATGACCTAACAGCAATGTCCTGATTAGACTGTAAGCTCAGGGCATACCAATAATATAATAAAATAATAAATAATATACTCGCCTAATCCTTATATCTGGTACTTCAGCATCCATCACCTCTCCTGATTTCTGCATCGGGTTGCCTGCGGGGATAGGCATATGTTTCATAAGCTGTAGACTTGGGGTATGTGCGCACTGGTCGGGTTAGGGCCGGATTAGGTGTGTAAACCGCCGGTCGGTTTACATAAATTTCATGCAAATTTATGTTAATCCAAACCGGCGTTTGGATTAACATAGAAACCTATGTAAACCGACACCCGCTGTGCACACAGCGGCGGTTTACACATGCTCATCCGTTGCTAACCCGCTGGGTTCCCAGCGGGTTAGCAAAGAATGAGCTTGCTCTATATTCCGGCCGGTTCTGCAGCGGCTGCAAGCAGAATCATGTGCTGCTTCCAGCCGCCGCAACACCGCCGCCGCTAACCCGCCCGTCTCCCGCCGCACATACCCGACAGGAAGCCGGTGGACGGCTCCGGAGCTTCCTGTCGGGTCCCGCCCAGCCGCCGCCGCCACTAACCCGCCCCCGTGTGCACATACCCTTACTGTGATCTGAGGCTTAGCTGACGGACATTGATAAAGTCGGGAGCTTGGACAGTATCTCAATGCTCTATCGTGAGATTGAACCGTACCAATATCATGTTGATGCTGACTCATTAAAATGTGGCAGCGGCTAGAGATCCAGGCAAGACGTTATGGTCAGAGTACCACTTCTACCTGGATTACATCTTCACCCTGGAAAATAATAAACATGCAATTTGAAATACTGTATATTTCTTGCTGCATTGGAATTTTTTGAGGACTGCAAAGCATGAAATACTGGGGTTATTTAGGCAGACGCCCAGTCTGTATTTTCATTCTGTTATGCATTTTATGACCTAATGAATGTTTAATAAGGGACATTGCTTTACGATCTCAGAAAGTGCTGCATTGCTAGAGTATGCTATTTTATCATCTGCAAGTATTACTAAGCTCTAACATCAGAAAAGGCTAATTATATATCATTACTTTATATATAGGTGTACCATATACCTTTGAAAAGTATAGTTTTTCTCCTTTGGTGTATTCCAGTTTTTGCTTTTCTAATAGGTTATTAAGATTTACCTATTAATGGGTGGTCCAATATATTTATAGAGTGTGTGTTTTCTTAGTAAGTCACTAATGCTCCTGTCATACTTTCTTGCTAATATATGAATTTGTGCATCTTTATCTTTTGGGGAATTGTCAAGGAAGATAAACCTTGAGAAGACAGGTGCATGAAGAAGAAAAGCAGCCTTTCATGTCATCAGATATAGTAAGGCAGTAAAACTAATAAGCAGAAAGGAAGGTGAAATTGAAACAGATTTAAAAATGACAGTTTAATGAAAGTTTTGCAAAGTATTAATCTGACAGAAAACATGTATTGTCAAGCAAGCTGAAATGATTGAGCTAACACACAGCGGAAGAAGAGAGGTCAAGCTAAAATTTGCACAGCAAAGACCCCAGACATGCTTGTAAACTGGAACATTGCAATAAAACAACATATAACCAGAAAAAACAACTGTTAGGCTGGGGTTCCACATAAGCCCTCAGTCCGTTTTTGGCTTCAGTTTTCTCATTTTTTTTTTCTAAGTCCAAAAACTGACAGAAAAACGGATTGGATGTAATAAACACCCTGTCTGTTTTTCTCTGGAGCTCCAAACATTGCCCTGTCCGTTTTTGAGTCAAAAACGTTGCATGCAACGTTTTTGGCATCATTTAAAAAACGCATGCGTTTTCATGCGTTTTTTTAACATGGGGCCCTATGGGAAACGCATGCGCGAACGCATGCAAATGTGCATTTGCGTTTGCGCATGCGTTCGCGCATGCGTTTTTTTAATGAAAATTCCAAAAACGTTCAGGAGTGCAGGAGGCTCAAAAAGCACCCAGAAAAAAACGGATTGGTGATGAAAATCACTTCCAAAAACGGATTTCTATGTGTGACCACAGCCTTACTTAACACATAAGACTAAAAAAAGCAGATAGTTGTTACTGGATTTTTATAAGATAGTGTAGCACCCGGTGTTGTCTGGGATAGTAACTAACTGTTCTTAGTTATAGCAAAATAGAATGAGTTAACAAAAAAAATGTATACATAAAAGTCACTAAGTAAATAGATGGCAAATGTATTATTAAAAATCAAAAAGTAAAGCAATAGACAGATTTTACATCATATATTCAATACCTCAGATATGCAACACAAATTAACTAAATGATTACCCTAGTAATGTGAAGTACTTTATCTGTAACTCCTTCTTCAAGATCCTTTTGATAAACAACATTCTTGGTTTTTCGTTCCCCAGCAAAGACGAACAGTTTTTTGGCAGTTCCATCTCTTGAACTGGCCACGTAAAGTTGACCATGAGAAAAGCATGCAGATTGTAAATAAATTCCTGCTACTTCCAAGGACTGTCCCCAATCCTTGATAATGTACTTTGCAAATGACAGTTGAAATGGAAACTTGAGGAGTTTAAAATCAAATGACAATCACATGGAATGAGTGGAATTGTCGGAATGAAGACAATCTTGTCAAAATAGTTGCTTCAATTACACGTGGAAACACGTTCTTGATCAAGAGTCTTGTTCCATTACACAGCTTTGGTGGATCTAGATTCAACAACAGAATAGGTGCTCCAAGATTTAGAAAGAGATTATGTGGAGGACGTCCCTGTGGTACGAAGGACTTAAGTGACTTGGTTGGATAGAATATTACATGTGCAGGGTCTGTCACTGTAAACACTGGCTTGTAAGTCCTTCAAACACCTGGAAGGAGACTTAGAATTTGAAGATTGATCTTATTGACATTATCATTTTTTTGAAGCTAAAAAAGATCTTGCACACAGCCACACAGACGTTTTGAAGTTGCGTTGAATGCATGGAAAAACCTTTCCTGCTAGCTCCTCAATGGACGTCACGATGAAGCAAAAGTTGCTTACAAATGTGATTTGCCCAGTGGTTGAGTTTACTGGTGCCTTGCCATCTCCAATAGATGGCAGCTGGCTTGAGAACAGCGCAGCAGAACCAACGGCTGTCATGTGGACCCTCATGTATGTGTCCAGTGACATTTTTACTGGTCTCCAAAGGTACGATGCTTTGAGGCAGGCATTGAGTTAATCTGCAGAGGTTGATCTTGGAATAACTGGTAGTGTTTGACGAAAGTCACCTGCCAAAACAATAACTATGCCACCCATGATAAATTGTTTCTATGTAAGTCTTGCAGGAGTGTGTCCACTGCTTTCACTGCTTCCAGAGCCCTCCTGTGTGACATGGTGCATTCATCCCAAATGATGGCACTTCACTTTTGAAGCAGTTTGGCCTGTCCTGATCTCTTGGCAGTGTTATACACTGGGTTATCACTGTGAGACAAGTGGTAGCTTGAATGTTGAATATGCCTTCCTACCACCAGTTAAAAGTGTAGCTGCAATTCCACAAGATGCCACTGCAAGTGCAATGTTTTGATGTTGCAGAAATTTTGCCAGCAGCAAGTTTATTAAAAATGTATTTTCTGTTCCACCCGGAGCATCCAGGAAGACAATCCCACTTTTGTTGGTTGAAATGAAACTTAAAATTTGGTGGTATGCATCTCTTTGTTCTGGTACCAACAGTATCTCCTTGTGAGAGACAAATGCTGTGAATTCATCAATGTTGTAGTTTGTTTCTATGAAAATCTCCCTGCACATTATGTTAACTTCCTGATATCTTGTTGGAGTAGGCAATCCAAGCAGATGTAGTGCTTTTCCAGATATTGCAATGCTCTGATTTTCAAGGGGAACTAAGGCTTTGTTGAAAATGTGTTCCGTAAAGTTGATAAGTTGCTGAGGATTTTCCTTTTTATCCTGCATGAGAATTTATTCACTGAAATCAGTTTTGTACTTTGTCCATATCTCAAGGGGATATGAAATGTTACATGTTGTTGGAAGAGTAGCAAAGAGGTGCCTTAGTCGCTTTGCGGTTTGTGTGGCTGCTGCTTCATTGAGAGTCATTTGCCAATGTGCATCATTTTCCAGAAGTCCTTTTCTTTTTCAAGCTTCCCTGAATGTTTGAATGACATGCATAACCTGTCTTATACTAATAATGTCCTTCACTGCCTATAGGAACCAATCAGAAGCTAAGCTGTGATTGGTTGCTATAGGCCACCTGATAAATATCCAGGCTAACTGTCAAAACAGTCAAGGCACCATCTATTACCTCACTCATATAAAAAGTACCGTATATACTCGTGTATAAGCCGAGTTTTTCAGCCCAAAATTTGGGCTGAAATGTCTCCCCTCGGCTTATACACGAGTCAATACGGGTGGGGGCTGTGGAGGCTGGAGGAGGCGGGGGGATGCTGCTGTATGAGCGGCCCCGTCACGTGGGGCCGCTCATTATATATGCACTGCTTCCCCCTGTCAATCAGCGGCAGGGGGAAGCAGTTCATATATGCCCCCAAATGCTGGCACTCTCCCCCCTTGTAAGGGCCCCCCCGCTGGTTATATTACCATCCCGGTCTTCTGATCAGCGCTGCTCCTCGGTGCTCCGTCCGTCCAGCTACATCCGGGATCCCCGGCCGTCGCAGGCATATGACGTCATCGTGCGACGGCCGGAGATCCCGGATGCAGCGAGGACGGAGGACGGAGCATGAAGAACGGAGCACCGAGGAGCGGCGCTGATCAGAAGACCGGGATGGTAAGATAAGCAGATGGGGGGTGAGTGCCAGTATTTGGGGGCAGCTGGGTACCTCCAGGGGGCTGCTGGGTACCCCCTGGGGGCTGCTGGGTACCCCCAGGTGGCTGCTGGGTACCCCCTGGGGGCTGCTGGGTACCCCCAGGGGGCTGCTGGATACCCCCAGGGGGCTGCTGGGTACCCCCAGGGGGCTGCGGGATACCCCCTGGGGGCTTCTGTATTACCCCTGGGGGCTGCTGTATACCCCCAGGGCTGCTGTATATACTGCTGGGGCCTGTATACCACTGGGGCTGCTGTATACTACCACTGGGGCTGCTATATACTACCACTGGGACTGCTGGGGCTGCTATATACTACCGCTGGGGCTGCTATATACTACCACTGGGGCTGCTATATACTACCACTGGGACTGCTGGGGCTGCTATATACTACCACTGGGGCTGCTGGGGCTGCTATATACTACCACTGGGACTGCTGGGGCTGCTATATACTGCTGCTGGGGATGCTATAT
This sequence comes from Allobates femoralis, assembly GCA_033576535.1. Taxonomy (NCBI): domain Eukaryota; kingdom Metazoa; phylum Chordata; class Amphibia; order Anura; family Aromobatidae; genus Allobates; species Allobates femoralis. The sequence goes on along the minus strand of JARQOC010000003.1, from coordinate 739,244,764 downwards.
ACTACCACTGGGGCTGTTATATACTACCATTGGGGCTGCTGGGGATGCTATATACTACCACTGGGGCTGCTATATACTACCACTGGGGCTGCTGGGGATGCTATATACTACCACTGGGGCTGCTGGGGCTGCTGTATACTACCGCTGGGGCTGCTGTATACTACCACTGGGGAGGCTTGTATACCACTGGGGGGGGCCTGTATACCACACTGCTGGGGGCTGTATACCTGTGCTGGGGTCCACCCTCGGCTTATACACGAGTCAATAGGTTTTTCCAGATTTTTGGGGCAAAAGTAGGGGGGTCGGCTTATACACGAGTATATACGGTAAAGAAGCCTTTTTTTGGCAAATGACTGTAAAGCATGGGGTTAAAATTTCCCATCAAAACATAGTTTATGATATTTCCTGAGTCAAATGAGGTGGCTGTGCAAAATTAAGTGATTGTAAATGTGGCGGTGCAGATTCCTTTAGTGGGGACACAGACACACACACACAAACTCAACTTTATATACTAGATTCATTAGTGATGGGTGAACCGGAACTGTAAAGTTTGTGGTCCGTACAGAACACCTACAGTTGTGGCCAAAAGTATTGACACCCCTGCAATTCTGTCAGATAATACTCAGTTTCTTCCTGAAAATGATTGCAATCACAAATTCTTTGGTATTATTATCTTCATTTAATTCGTCTTCAATGAAAAAACACAAAAAGAATTGTCCTAAAGCCAAACTGGATATAATTCCACACCAAACATAAAAAAGGGGGTGGACAAAAGTATTGGCACTGTTAGAAAAATCATGTGATGCTTTTCTAATTTGTGTAATTAACAGCACCTGTAACTTACCTGTGGCAACTAACAGGTGTTGGCAATAACTAAATCACACTTGCAACCAGTTGACATGGATTAAAGTTGACTCAACCTCTCTCCTGTGTCCTTGTGTGTACCACATTGAGCATGGAGAAAAGAAGAAGACCAAAGAACTGTCTGAGGACCTGAGAAACCAAATTGTGAGGAAGCATGAGCAATCTCAAGGCTACAAATCCATCTCCAAAGACCTGAATGTTCCTGTGTCTACCGTGCGCAGTGTCATCAAGCAGTTTAAAGCCCATGGCACTGTGACTAACCTCCCTAGGTGTGGATGGAAAAGAAAAATTGACGAGAGATTTCAACGCAAGATTGTGCGGATGGTGGATAAAGAACCTCGACTAACATCCAAACAAGTTTAAGCTGCCCTGCAGTCCGAGGGTACAACAGTGTCAACCCGTACTATCCGTTGGCGTCTGATTGAAAAGGGACTGTATGGTAGGAGACCCAGGAAGACCCCACTTCTTACCCCGAGACATAAAAAAGCTAGGCTGGAGTTTACCAAAACGTACCTGAGAGAGCCTAAAACGTTTTGGACGAATGTTCTCTGGTCAGATGAGACAAAAGTAGAGCTTTTTGGGCAAAGGCATCAACATAGAGTTTACAGGAGAAAAAAAGAGGCATTCAAAGAAAAGAACACGGTCCCTACAGTCAAACATTGCGGAGGTTCCCTGATGTTTTGGGGTTGCTTTGCTGCCTCTAGCACTGGACTGCTTGACCGTGTGCATGGCATTATGAAGTCTGAAGACTACGAACAAATTTTGCAGCATAATGTAGGGCCCAGTGTGAGAAAGCTGGGTCTCCCTCAGAGGTCATGGGTCTTCCAGCAGGACAATGACCCAAAACACACTTCAAAAAGCACTAGAAAATGGTTTGAGAGAAAGTACCTGAGACTTCTAAGGTGGCCAGCAATGAGTCCAGACCTGAATCCCATAGAACACCTGTGGAGATATCTAAAAATGGCAGTTTGGAGAAGTCACCCTTCAAATGTCAGGGACCTGGAGCAGTTTGCCAAAGAAGAATTGTGTAAAATTCCAGCAGAGTATTGTAAGAAACTCATTGATGGGTACCGGAAGCGGTTGATCGCAGTTATTTTGGCTAAAGGTTGTGCAACCAAGTATTAGGCTGAGGGTGCCAATACTTTTGTCTGGCCCATTTTTGGAGTTTTGTGTGAAGTGATCAATGTTTTGCTTTTTGCTTCATTGTCTTTTGTATTTTTTTCATTGAAGACAAATTAAATGAAGATAATAATACCAAAGAATTTGTGATTGCAATCATTCAGGAAGAAACTGAGTATTATCTGACAGAATTGCAGGGGTGTCAATACTTTTGGCCACAACTGTAGTGTTCGGGTATGGTCCCTGAACATGGACTTCCCTTTGAAGCACTAATTCCTGGTGCTTTATTCAGCTTTTTCCATTGCCCTGGTGTGGTGAAAATCAGGGTAATAAAAGGGGTTTATAACAACTGAGTATTGACAGCTTTTATCAAGCCCTAGATTGGTAATATTCAGGCTCGTATGAGATCCGCACATTACCAATCTTATAAGGAAATAGTTACAAAAGCCACACAGAGCAAAAGTCTTTCTTTTAAATAAAACACACAGACAACCCTCTTTCACCCATTTATTAACCCCAAACACACTCTCCAATGGTAAATGTCCCTCGAAGATTCTCAGCTCTGCTGCATTGCAGTGAGTGGAGACATTACAGTGTCCGCTCACCATCAGTAGCGCTCTCAGACTGACATCTGTCTGTGTGAGTGGTGATGTCAGAGAGTTCATCTGAGGTCACAGCTAAGTCGTACCAGCTGTGACCTCATTTTTTTTTTATCACATTCAATTGTGAAACTTATTATTATTCCAAGATCTATTTATTATAAAATTATTTATTCATTGGACAATCTTTTTAATGCAATTTTGAATCAGAGTGTAATCTGTCATAACCATGCATACATTAGAAATTTATATTATTCACTAAAAGTGTGACCCGAGCCATTTGGCCACCATCTGACTCTAATAGCTGCAGGTGGAGCCTCAGTCCTAGCTGTTAACATGTTGTTTGCCACTATAAATCTGTGGCAGCAGCATTTAATATGCACTGTCTTAGGTGTGCATAATTTCATGCATCCATTCACGTAACATAATGGGATGAGTGTGATGTGATTGTTGGTCACCAATGGGTTCCCATGACAGCCGGGATTTTTTGATGACCCTTGTGTTTGTCATGACAATTGAGCTCCTGAGAAAGCCAGCATTTAGCTGGCATTAATAGCTGACTATTATTTTTGCTATATATCACAGTGCTGGTGCACTTTTATGTATACTTCAAGTAATCAGATGATTTCATGTTCAAGTTCCGCAAGGGGACTAAAAAATGCAATAAAAGTGAAATAAATAATGTTATTAAAAATATGAAAAAATCTAAAAGCTTACATCACCCTCTTTTTGCCCCTTTTAAGATGAAGAATTCCATAAAAAAAATATATTTGGTTTTGTTGCTTTCTTAAAGGTCCGATCTATGAAAATCTACATGAAATAAGATTGGCAAATGGATTAATGCGAAAAAAAATGAAAACACCAGAATTGTTACACCATGATGTTACCACCTGCAAATTTCACTCTTGCAATGCTGTTTTGATATGCAGTGCCTTTTAACCTTCAAACACATTGTATTATGTATATATAGACTGCACAGTACCACTTCTCCTGTCCTGTATACTGACCCAGCCTTTATGGATAACAGCAGGTTAGGTTCAGGCGAATGGAGCAAAAACTGAACTGAGCCTCAGGGCTGAGTGTGATAACCGTGTGTGAACGGTTACCAAAAATTACTGCTGTCAATACAGGTGGAAATGGACAAAATGTGACGTGCTGGGTCGGTGTGGTGGGAGTTAACTGTGAAAAGCCCTGACATTTGTGGTGGAAGCTGCAGGTGTGGGGGCCTGAGTTACCTTATCTGGCACCTTGGAAGCAGGTCTGATATGTGAAGGTGAGTGATAGCTTCTATGGTCCACTTTATATACATTATTGAGGTCTTTTGACACAGTGAAAATTAAAAATTGTAGAGTAGGACCACTCTATCTGAGATATGCCTTGTCATGGCAGAGTGGCTCAAAAGATGTTTTAAAGGGAACCAACCACCCCCAATGACCCCCCCCGGACTATGGCTCCCTACTCCCAGCACATACATGTGCTGCAATGTTTTTTGCTAAAAAAACTGGTTTTTAAAAGTAAAGATAATGCTTTATAAAGTTTCAAACGAAGGGACGGTTGGGCGTTACTTACATGTGGCTAAAGCCGGGTTGCAGCTGCCACTCATTCTCCTCTCTCCCCTCACAGCCGTAACGGCCAGCCCTTTTTGCAGCGTCACAGCCTGGTGCACGGGCTCGCATGCCCGTGCACACGTCATCAGCTACAGCCGGGTAGCGAGCGCGCGCTCTGACTTCCACAGCCGAGCGCAGGAAGTCAGAGCGCGCGCTCGCTACCCGGCTGTAGCTGATGACGTGTGCACGGGCATGCGAGCCCGTGCACCAGGCTATGACGCTGCAAAAAGGGCTGGCCGTTACTGCTGCGAGGGGAGAGAGGAGGATGAGTGGCAGCAGAATCTCGGCTTTAGCCACATGTAAGTAACGCCCAACCGTCCCTTCGTTTGAAACTTTATAAAGCATTATCTTTACTTTTAAAAAACAGTTTTTTTAGCAAAAAACATTGCAGCACATGTATGTGCTGGGTGTAGGGAGCCATATTAATAGTCCGGGGGGGTCATTGGGGGTGGTTGGTTCCCTTTAATCTTTTGCAAAATGTCTCATTTTTACAGTGTGGAAACAATATGTGTATTTACACAATCTTTATATTTTTTCTGGCAGTGCTAGTACTTTGTTTTTCCTTGGGTGTAATTCCCAGTATCTGTAATATTCTGTATATATACACTGCACAGTACCACTTCTCCTGTCCTGTATACTGGGTGTAATTCTCAGTATCTGTATTATTATGTTCATTTGAAACCAGAAGTTTACATACACTATACATATGCATGTTTCTCTCACTATCTGACATGAAATGAGAATAAACCATTTGTATTTTAGGCCAGTGAGGATTACCATAATTATTTATATTTTCCAAATGCCATAATAATGAGAGAGAGAATGTTTTAAGGTGTTTTATTACATTCTGCAAACTCAAAAGTTTCCATACACTAAGATTACTATGCCTTTAGACAATTTAGGATAGTCCACATGATGATGTCATGTGTTTGGAAGCTTCTGATTGGTTTATTTTCAACACCTGAGTTAATTAGAGACACACATGTAGATGTATTTTAACGCACATCTAAAGCACAATGCGTCTTTGTGTAGCATCATGGGAAAGTGTAATCAGCAAAGGTATCAGGAAAGGATTGTGGACTTGCACAAGTCTGGTGCATCCTTGGGTGCAATTACCAGATACCTGAAGGTGCCTTATTAATCTGTACAATTTTATGCAAGAGCAAACAAGATGGCAATGCCAGTAATCATACCGCTCAGGAAGGAGAAGAATGTGCTTTGGTCTGACATGTACATATCACACTGACATGTACAAATTCACACTGGAACAAAGACCTACATTTTTGGAGACATGTCCTGTGGTCTGACAAAACTAAAATTTAACTCTTTGGCTATAATGACATTTGGAGGGAGAAGATAGGATGCCTAAGAACAGTATCCCAACTGTGAAAAACTGGGGTTGCAGAATCATGTTGGGGAGTTAGGCAGGCTTCACACCACGTTTTTTTCGGGTCCGGGGCTGTCAGCCCTGGACCCGATTTTGTACTAATAGCAATGATTTGCCATCTGGTTTTGTCCCTGTCTGGAAGCATCAAGCTGCATTCAATATTTGTCCTGGACGCGAAATCACAGCTTGCAGCGTTTTTGTGTCGGGGGCAAAAATCTGGCAAAATAAGATCCTGCCGGATCCAGTGCGATTCGGCGCCCCCCTAACATGGGAGTATATGGGCGCCGGATTGCACCAGATCTGACAGAAAATCGGATCCAGTTCCCAGACGCCGGGAGCTGAAGCTCAGCGCCGGCCGACACTGAACTTCAGCACCTGGAGAGCTCCCGGCTGAAATCTCAGAATCACGGCTAGTGGGGATTTTGGAAATTTCAGGACCTGGACAGCTGATTCAGTGCGCACTGATGATTCCAGCAAAAAACAGAATCAGAGGGCATATTAACCCTCTATTTCTGTTCTGTCTGGAGCTGTCAGGCTTTGTCCGGTGCATCTAGTAAAACACCGGACACAGCCTGACAACAAAAAACCGTGGTGTGAAGCCGGCCTAGCTTTGCTTCAGTAGAGACTGGTGTACTTCACAAAATAGATGGTATCATGAGGAAAGAAGATTATGTGGCACTACTGAAGCAACATCTCAAGACCTCAGCCAGGACATAAAAGCTTTTACAGAAATGGTCCTTCAAAATAGTCAAAGTGGCTTCAGGATAACAAAGTCAATGTTTTGAAGTGGCCATCACAAAGCTGAAAAAGCATGTGTCAGCAAGCAACCTACAAACATGGCTCAGTTCTGTCAGGAGGCATGGGCCCACATTCCTACCAATTATTGTGAGATGCTTGTGGAAGGATATCCAAAATGTTTGACCCAAGTCATGCAGTTTAAGGGCAATGATATAAAATACTAATGAAATGTATGTAAACGTTTAACTTTGCAGAAAGTAATAAAAATGCCTTAACACTAGAAGTTCCAGAGAGGGGTCATTTAAAATTTCTACCTTTGGAACCCAGAGACGGGTCAAATGACCTGAATGATTTTAGGCCACATTTACAAACGAAAGGATGCTAATTGGAGCCATCAGAGTTGTCAATTTGGACTAAGGGTCATTTGACCCTCTTTCAGGACTTCAGGGGGGATCTCGAAATTCCTGGGACTTCTAGTGTTAAACATTTTTTCTCATTATTCTGGCCTTTGGCAAATATAAATAATTATGGTAATCTTAATTGACCTAAAAATTGAAAGGTTTATTCCTATTTCACATCAGATAGTGAGAACAACAAGCATATGTGTCTGTGTCATTATCTTTCCGCCATCCCGCTGCACCACCACTGGACCTGGCATTCCAACACCACTGGACCTTGCGCTCTACCAACACTGGACCTAGTGCTCCACCACCACTGAATCTGGAGTTCTAGCACCATTGGACCCCGTGCTCCACCATCACCAGAGCAGACCTAACCTACTGTCTCCCTCCCCATTGCCCTGTAGAGGGTCCTCTCTCCCCTGTGTATCGGTCTGTCACTGTTAGTTTGTTCATTGTATTTTTAACTTGTTGGTATGAAAACCTTTCTCATGTACAGCACCATGGAATCAATGGTGCTCTATAAATAAATAATAATAATAATATTTATATAGGGTAAGTAAACTGGTTTTAACTGTATTGTATATATACACTGCATAGTACCACTTCTCCTGTCCTGTATCCTAGGTGTAAACCTGAGTATATGTATTATCCTGTATATATACACTACACAGTACCACCTGTCCTGTCATGTATATGTTGCGTCTTGCAGAATTAGGCATCACAAATATCTGCAAACTCTGATGATGTGGGAAATCAGCTTTTTAGCCATTTTTAGACTTGCAGATGTGATTAGTGCAAGGGTTATTGAGAAGTATGGCGGTTAGCAGCCCCTATAGGAGAATTACTGAGCCCAGGAAGATCCAAGATGATATGTATACCCTGGCCAGGGTCTACTGGGGAGGCAAGAGAGAAAGCGCAAAATCTAAGTGTAGAGAGTAGCTAAATATCCAAAGGTTTTTTTGTGTGCTGCTCACCTGATGGTGGTCTTCATACACAGCGTATCGGTCGCTTGGGGGATCCAGTCACCTCTTGGTCAAGTTCAGGCTGCAGCATGCCTCCAGATTAAACAGGTTCCATTGGTGGAACCCGTCAAGGCAGGACAGGGAAGAGAAATCCGGAGTGATATCCATGGTGCCTCCGAATAGGACAAAATGAATTCAACTTAGAAGAATTTATTCATATGTTTGTCACAATTAGCAGTCAGGTTACAATACATTTCGGCTTCATAATATAAAATAAGCCTTCCTCCGGTACATATTGGGAGCAATACATGTTGGGAGAAATGCATGTTACTCCCAATATGTACCTGAGGAAGGCTTATTTTATATTGTGAAGCCAAAATGTGTTGTAACCTGACTGCTAATTGTGACAAATAAATGAATAAATTCTACTTGGTGGAATACACCTTGTCCTATTCGGAAGCGCCATGGATATCACTCCAGATTTCTCTTCCTGGTCCTGAGCCCAGGAGGAACAACAGTGCTTTTCAGTGGTGCTGAAGAAAAAGTAGGTCAGCCACAATCTGTGCTATAGTCGCCGTCAGGACACAGCAAAATCTGAGGAGTGGCATGGGACAGAGTGCCCTCGAATATACAACATTTTTGGATTGGGTCAGTAAGGTTACAGTAACACCAGAGTTACATAACTTTTTATGCCTTGCTACTTCTATGCACTAAAAACAATATCTTACAAAAATTTAATATGTTTTTGAATCATCACATCCTGAGAGCTGTAACTATTTTTTTTTTTTTGCAAATAAGCCATATTAGGGCTTGTTTTTTTTGCAGGATGGTTTTCATGTACACCAATTTTTTACACATGACTTTATGATCACTCTTTACATTTTTAGTGTCAGTATGATGAAAAAGCAACATTTGTAGCATGTTTCTATTATTTTATTCCGGTTTTGGCTGTTATGAATAAATAACACGGGAGCTTTATAGCTAGGGTTATTCCGTATGTGTTTAGACCAATAATGTGTGCTTTTTTTTGTTTATCTTAAAGGCTGCCTTTTTAGTGGCAAATTTTTTTATTTTTTTTATTTGTGTGGGCTCTCTTACTTTTTTAAATTTTTATTTAGCTAATTTTACTTTTTTATATAGTCAGACTGAGGGACATGAATATTTTTAACTTGATCACTGGTCTTGTGTATTGCAGTACTCTTGAACTCCAGTACATGAGACCTTTCAGTTATTCAAGGACTATGTAAGGGAATATCAATAAGCCACCATATACTTAGGTCATCAAATGACCTCAGGGTACCATGGCAATGATTGGCACCCGCAATTACAATTTCAGGGGTGGAGATCCTACCAAAGGGGGTCTTTTTACCCACTTTTAACCCCTCAGATACTGCTATTGTGATTAACAATGGTATTTAAGGGGTTAATTGGTCCCAATCATTTCCAAAACTGGCTGGGCCGTTGCCCACAAATATCAGCTATCATGTACAATTGGCACCTGCTGGATATTTGTCCATGTGGGGGGGGTGCACTATTTAACTTATTCCCAATCGTATCAAAATGGCAATAAGGGAATAACACCCCGTAATGACCGCTGTTTTTCATACGTATTGGTGGTCGTTAAAGGGTTAAACTTATCTTGTCTTTAGAGTGGGCTGAGCACAAACACTGCTTCCTCTCCATTAAAATGTATGGAAAATAGGCAATATGCTGTTCGATAGGTGGAGGTGAACTGGATCCTATGCTACTAATAACTGAGGGTTTGAGAAGTGGGACAGACAATACTTAAGTATTTACATATGTAGCTAAACTTTTCATGACTCCAATGATTAATGATTGAGCACTAAAATGCTCGAGTGTTTGGTTCTCAAATCGAGCAGGTTGGACACTCGGATTTGCTCAACTCGAGTAACTAGTATAATCAAAGTCAATCAAAATTCCAGCATTTTTCTGGAAGGTCTCCCAAGAGGGCTGGGTAGACCCTAAAATTGCTGAAAAGGATGACAACAGTGAAATGGATGGGAGCAGCATGGGAAAGACACTTGGACATACGGTATCTGAGACTCCCAGGTCACTGCTGGGAACAATATTGTTAGACTATTAGACCACATTTTAACTCACTGAACATATAGCTGCATGAACTATCTCTCTACACGTTGGAGGTGCTGGCATGCATTGCTGTTCATCACTAACCTTGACAACTTGCCACAGAGTCTTCTCACTTAGGCATCATTTGAGTGATAGTTTTTCACAGATGTCTTATATCTGTATATTTCATGGATAAAACATGCCTATGAGTCTGCTTTCACATCAGCGATTTTTGTCAATTACGGCAGATCCGGCAGTTTTGCCACATCTGACGCGTAACGGCTCACTTGTGACAAGCCCAATTCATTCCCTATGGGACTTGCAGTCATGTGCGGCAAGTGCGGTTTTGCTGGATCCGGCAAATCTGGCACTTGTGGCAAAGGAAAAAAAACACTGCTAGCAGCGGTTGCTTGCCAAATCCATTTAAAACTTAGTCTCTGGCAGGCTGAGTGCATAGCGTTAACTGCATGTAACGCTATGCGCCGCCTGCCTATGCATTGCTATGGTAACCTGAGTCTTCGCGCACTCGCCGGCTCCACACAGAACTCCCAGATATACACTATTGCAGAGCGCACAGGAAACGCGGCTTGCAGCATTTTTCTGTGCACTCTGCAATAGCGCATATCCGGGAGCTCTGTGTGGAGCCTGCAACTGCGCGAAGCCTCAGTTTACCATGGTATTGCAAAGGCACGCGGCGAATAGCATTACATGCCGTTAACGCTATGCACTCAGCCTGCCGGAGGGAAGTTTTAGATTTCGCAGCCTGAGGGGAGACGCAGGTCTGACCATAACAATAGGGAATGAATTGGGCTTGTCGCAGGCTTGCCACAATAAGCCATTACATGGCAGATGCAACAAAACTGCCAGATCTGCCATGATTGACATAAATCACTGATGTGAAAGCTGCATTATTATGTCCACAAGTCAATGTTTTTTATAGTCTGATTGGTTTGTAAATTTCCCTACAATACGTTTGTTTATTATTTAAGTTATGAATAAAACTTTACCAGTCAATTCTATGGGTCTTTCAAATCATGGATCTCATCAATGTGCAATCTGTGTGCTGTCTGTAATTAACATTGTAGAGAATAGGATAAAATTGGCAATTATTGTTTTGATCAGTGACAATCTTTGATGAAACACGAATGGTGAAAAAGATACACTTGACAAAACACTGATAAAACTCTGATGGCAAAAACTGACACACTCGTCAAACATTGATGAAAATTAAATCCAAACATGATCAATAATGGTTTGTGATTTTACATGTGAGAAAAATTATGTATGACTGAATGAAACCTTAAGAGTATAGGAATAACTTAACATTGAATAAATAATTTACCAATGTCAATTAAAGTGTTGAGTTACATATTTTGTGCCATAATATCCTAGTGTTGTGGTATCTGAATCAAGGTAACCCTTGATAGTTCTGCATTCACTTGATATGCCATATATGCCTAAGATTTTAAAGGGACCCTCATTACATTTTTTTTAAAGAATTGGTCATATATAACATGCAAGCAAATTGTCTCTTCAGAGAGAAATCGGACTTGAACTTTAGTGCCACCTATGGAAAGATGCAATCCTAAAAGTCAATATCGACCCTTTAATGAGCCTTTCCATATGACTTAGGATAAATGCCAAACCAGAATCTCAATTTGCAGATACAATGCTTAAGGGTTTTCCCTTTGGCAGTGCAAAACATTAGATCTGATTTGGCTAGATGAGAAGCTAAGACTTGGATCTAAGTAGTAAGATTTCTCCTCATGGAGAGTGAAATGTCCCTTCTGGTATGCCAGTATGAGGAGACATAAATGCCTTGCAATACTACTCTGAGAAATGAATATGCTACCTGTCTTTTCAGAGAGGACTTGAACTGTAGTGCAACCCTAATAGTCAATATTAACCCTTTAACAAACCTTGCCATTTAATTTTCCAGAGGAGCATTTCAAGGCATTTAAGTCTCCTCATACCGGCATGCCAGACCTAGCATGTTACACTCCACAAGGAGAAACCTTACCTCTTAGATCCCTGTCTTAACCTCTCACCTAGCCAAATCAGATCTCATACTTTGCTCTGATGAGGAGCAATAACCCAAAACACTGTGGCTGCAAATTGACATTCTTGTTTAATATTTAGAAGAAAAGACGGCACTCACCATTGATAGAAGTTTTCTTTAATCCATTTCTTTCTTAGAAAGTGTAGGTTACATACGTTTAAGTGGTGGGGAGGGAGGTGCGGGGAGGACGACGGGCGCACGTTTCGCCTGGTTAGGCTTCCACCTAACCTACATTTTCTAAGAAAGAAATGGATTAAAGAAACCTTCTAACAATGGTGAGTGCCGTCTTTTCTTCTAAATATTTGACTAAAGCTTTGCTCAGACTTGTGCAACACCTAAATGCAGGGAGCTGAGACCAGCCTAAAATTAAATCCAGCCCTCTAATGCCCAGATTCTTTCCTTTTGATTGACATTCTGGTTTGGCATCTATCCTATTACAAGGCTCATTAGAGGGTCAATATTTACTTTCAGGATTGCTCATTTCAATAGGTGTCACTTAAAAGTTTAAGTCACCTTCTTCTCTGAAGAAATAATAGCCATTTTTTATTTCCCAGCTGAGAATTTCAAGGCATTTAAGTCTCCTTATACTGACATGCCAGACCTGACATGTCCATCTCCACCTTATCTCCTAGATCCCTGACTTTAGTGGTTCATTCACTAAAAAGGTCATGGAGGGCCTTAATGCCTTTCTTGAAAAATATATGACTGGTTATGGATACTATATATTGTGATACGATATTGATCCAGGGAACTAGTCTAATATCCATATATGTGATTGGGAGAAAATTTTTCACTAAAGGAACAGTCATTTTTCAGTATGATACTAATAGTACCCTTGAATGGTGCTCGGGCAGACCTTTAAAAATATGTAAAAATAATTAATGTACCCTCTGTAGTTCTCTTGCTATAAGCACCTTCACACACTGTAAAAGTAATTAACATGACTCATGAGCTGTCTGAGAGTCACAGTATGCAAGTGTTATTTAAATATTCACGCTCATCCAAGCTGGTATTCTGCCCCTCCCTTCTGCTGAAGTTAAACTGAATCTATCAGGCTTCTACAGGCTGTTGACAAGGGGGTTACGAGGGGAGTGTTGTTTTGTGCTACAACTCTTGTAGTCACTAGCTTGTGCTATTTGTAAAAGATTTCTGTTTAAATGAACATTGAATTTCCTGCATACATGTATTGTGTGTATCTGCTGAGAAAATGATCAAATATTCATAAAAATACAAAGAAATATCTCAAAACACACACTACACGCATGACTCAGATACACACAATGAAGATCTCAGCTGCATCTGCTAAGGCAACACACCTCTTCCCCCTTCTTTCTCCTCTGTCTTCAATGAGTCACACAGGATACAGATCAGAGAGAAGGGCAGTGTAGTGATGCATGAATATTCATTCCTTGGGGAGTGGGCAACAGAGAGCTCACTGTGATTGAAAGATGGAATTAATATTTTATTTTGAAGTTTACAGAGGATAGGAGGGAAGCATAAATAGAAATACATGAATAAAGAGAGTTTAGAGAAAGGAATTAGTAAATTATATCAGTTATATATGGATTTTTGACCAGACAGATTCCCTTAATAAGAGGCACCTGATTTTTTTTTTGCCTTCCTCTTAATCAAGAAGTTAAGAAATAGGTTCAACAAGAAGGACTTGTTTATTTCTTTAACCTTAAAACTATCAAACCATAATGATAATACAACATATTATCAATATGCCATTTTTAGATTAACAAATAATTATAATCTAATATACAATGCTCAAATAAATAATTCTCTATCATAATATAGGAAAATAGGTACAGCTATAATAGCATGATATGCATTAGCTATTATTGATGGCAGTAGTGTATAGTGTTATTCAATGTGTTTCAATATATTCAGTGATTTTTTTCGGAGATTTGCTCTCATTTTGTATATTGTACCATGTGCTTCTTTGACATCCAGTAATATGAGACTTCATTGACTGAATAAAACAAAACAAATAACCCTTCACTTATACTGGTAGAGATGAATGAGGAAGCTTCCACACCATCACCCAATTAAAGAGCCAAAATAAATGCAAACGTTCCACCTTTGTAATAAACTGAATGAGCTGCTTTTCCCGGCATAAAATCATCCATCTTTGTCAAAGGTTTCCTTTTTTGTATAGTTCTGAGACAGCAGTTGTGCATACATAAGCCAAGCAAGTAGAAAATTTCCCATTTAAGTCAGTAACACATGATTATGTTTGCAAAATATGGGAGATGAAAGATTTGTAGTAATGAAATGAATATAAGTGAGAGGGTTGCAGATATTCATTCAAGTTTTGTCTTATATGCTTAGGACAATTGCTTTACAAATACAAATGAAAAAAATGAAAGGGCACGGAAGAAGCCACGGCAAACAAGAAAAAGTGTATGGAACCCTAAAAATTGTTGTACCATTTGTTTGTAGTGGTCAATACAAAGAGAACCCCCTGTAAAAATATCACATAAACTCACCTCATACCTTTTTCAAGCAGAAGAGAATGTTTTGCTTTGTTGTCTCCATCTCAGTTTCCATGATTCTTGGTATATTTTTAATAAGCCATATGCCTGTGAGATCAAGAATCTAAATAGGTTACTGCATTACAAAATGAGCAATTAGCAATTAACTTTGGAAACAAATATCTTTTTGCATTCTGCTTTTAATGCATTACAAACATTGCCACGACGCAGATGTGCTGGCAAGAAGGGTTTTAATTTTACTTGTACATGAAAGACATGAGTTAAGGTACCGTTACATGGCATGACGTTGAAACTATATCACTAACGATCTCGGGAGCGCGCGGTCGTTAGGACATCGTTTTGACATCGTTGGTGAGATGTCACACACCTAGATATCGTGCACGTCTGACCTACGATCCAGCGAGCAGCTATCGTTCCCACAACCCAGCGAACGATAATTGTTCACTAATGTGAATAGGCGAAGTTGTGAATGACATCGTTAAGGTGGTGTCACACAGCACGATGCAGCAGGTTGGCTGATCGTGGATCATCTGACTTGAGAACATGTTCTCAAATCTGCGATCAACGATCCAACGATTTATTGTAATCAAATCTCAGTGTTACACGCAACAACGTCCTAACGATGTTGTTTGAACAACTCCAATCCCGTGACGTTTGAACAATATCGTTAAGGAAATCGTGCCGTGTAATGGGGCCTTAAATCTAAATGCTGAGATCTTGCATTTTACAGCTTATCTTACCAACTGTCAGCTTGACAGCCAGCTCGAAAAATTGCCAAATCTCCCTCTAAGGGGTAAAATGCAGCTTCCTAGGAGACACCTCAAACTGCCTCTCCATCTGAGCCCCCCAAATACGTCACTGGTGGTGAGGACTGGAGTTTGGGAAGCATTGATCTAATTCTAAAGTCATAAAGTACTCACAAATAGGCAAAGATCAGATGGCTGTATTACATGGACGCCATTCGCATTGTAAAGCACGGAGTGGCCGGGATCTCTCCTCACCCAAGCATGACAGCTGCACAGTAATTTATTAAGCTGTGATGCTCGGGTCAGTGGAGCTGCAGCCACTTTGTGCTTTACAAAGTGAATGGCATCCAGGTTATACAGTCATCTGATCCTTACCTTAGACATGAAAAAAAGGGAGCAAGACATGTACACATTGGGTTGTCCTGGAGTAGTATAGCGGATAGAGAATCAGTAGGCAATATGGTAAGATGGACAAGGCATTCAGGGAAGCTAGTCTGACCCTTAGATTGGGGTTCCCTAGCTCTCCCTTTTCCTAGAGGTACCCCAGATGGTGGGAAGGTCTGGATCGCCACCCTAGCTCTTCACTCCTGATTAACCCTAGGCTAAGAGCCCCTACCTCCAACCGGACCATAAAAGGACAACTATTCTAATTGGAGGGTCCAGTAGCAGCTCCAGCAAACACGACTGCACTACATGGGTCCTAGAAGAGAAATTAACTCTTTCTGCGACACCCAGTGGAGGGAAATGGATCTACATCTAGACTGAAGAAGTGGAGATCAGAATGCTAAGACATACCCATTTACACCTCACCTCCACCTCATTGCTATGACTCACTTCTCCACCTGCAGTTACGCCGACACAGCAAGACTAAAGGAAGAAAAACTCAGTATAAACACAGCAGCAACCATCATGCACTGCAAAGCAGTAAAAATGTGACATGGGTGATATTGAATGATATAGATGAAAAAGGTATAATGGAGTTATACAAAGGGGAATAGTCTAAACCACAAAGCATAAATCAACCATGGCAAGATTATTAGGTTACAATAAGTCAGAGATTGTGGAAATTATCCCTAGATAATATCCCTGAATAGTAAACACCTCTGCTTGCAGGTAAATTGAACCATATGGTTAAGGTGTAGAACCTAGAATGAAGGGATTTCCTTCCCCCCCCCTTGTTTTCCCCTCCTTCTTCAAAACTTGTCATAATACAACTTCTTTTTCTCCTTATAGGGTCTAATTACTATATTATACCATAGATCTTTTTGTTCCGATGGACAAAGGTTAACATTTTTCTCCAAATTAACCAAGAATAATCTTTTTCTATTTTTCTATTAGGTTCTTTGTTGTTCAGCAATAACTGGTTCACAGTTTCTATTATACGTTTTAATATAACGCTAATCTTGTTGTTTCACTCTGCAAAATCTCTTCTATAGGGTTTTAAAATGTAAAAAGATGTATAAAGTGTAGAATGAGAACAAAAATCCTCAACGTAATCTGGCCCTATAAACAGTCTGCTTCTAACACAATGCCTGCGCTATTTTGTCATGCGCAGTACATCCTTTGACCGGATGGTCTTGCACATGCGCATTGACGCCTAACAACGGAATTTGTTTTCCCCTCACAATGTGCATCATCACTGATGCCTGCCCACCACTTCCGGACGCTAGACCACGGCGCCGGCTGCGGCATTTCTATTCAGCACTACTTAAGGGCACAACACCTGATATGGTCCTGTGCTCCTCTACCCCTGACGAAGCCGCCTTGAGGACGGTGACATGCGTTGGGTGACAGGGCTTTCGTCCCCCATGGCAATTTCACCTCCTGCACTTCAGGTTACCATCTGAACCTTGGGTTTATCATTCCTTGTCTGCTGTTTGATTACAAGTTGTATAATCAGCATCAATTTCATTTTTTCACAGAAGTGCTGCCTGTGGATTTAATATCACTCTGCAGCCATTGTTATGGTATTAGCATACAAGTCATTTGGCATCCCAGTTTATTACCCTTAGGGCAGCTGTTATTATAGCTACTTGGCGTGTAGGCTATTTTTAGCTGAACGATTGATCTGTGTTCATGTTCAACATTCTTTTTAAGGAACTACACTTACTTTCTGCTTAATAACAGCTCCAGCAGTTTACATCTTTATTTGTTTATTCAATGTTATTGATAGGCATGTTCCTTTACGGTTGACTGAATACTGTGACCTCAGCTTAAACCACAATTCTCTGGTTGTGGTTATTTGATATCACAAATTCTTTTATTTAGCTGTACAGCTTTTTTGCACCTGTTGTTATTATCAGCACCTTAGGCTTACAAGGTTGAATTTATCCCTTCATTCTAGGTTCTACACCTTAACCATATGGTTCAATTTACCTGCAAGCAGTGGTGTTTACTATTAAGGGTAGGGACACACTTCAGTTCCTGATCAGTTTTCCTGATCAGTGTTCATCAGTTTGTGTGCCAAAACCAGGATTGCCTCCAAAACCCACCACAGGTGTCAATCTTTCAATTATACTTTTTCTCTGCAAGGTTCACTCCTGGTTTTGGCACACAAACTGATGAGCACTGATCGGGAAAACTAATCAGGAACTGAAGTGTGTCCCTACCCTTAAGGTACCGTCACACAGGGCGATCTCCCCGGCGATGTTGCCGGCGATGCGCAGGAGCGCGCATCCCTGGCAACATCGCCGGGGAGATGTCACACGGAGCAACTTCCCGGCGATATCGCCAGCTAGTTGCCGCGGCTATCGCTCGCTGGGTTGCCCAGTAACCTAGCGAGCGATAACCCGCAATGTTGTAGATAGGCGGAATCGCCTGCAACATTGCAGGTTGCCGCGTTACACAGGGCGATCAGGCATGATCGCCTCAGCAACATCTCCAGGATTCCCAACAATGTTGGGAAACCTGGCGATGTTGCTCAGGCGATTTTTCTCCTGATTATCGCCCTGTCACACGAGGCAACTCTCCGGCGATGTCGCCGCAACTTGGCCACGCCCCTCAGTTGCCGGCAACATCGCCGGCGATATCTCCCCGTGTGACGGTACCTTAAGGGATATTATATAGGGATAATTTCCACAATCCCTAACTTATTGTAACCTAATAATCTTGCCATGGTTGATTTATGCTTTGTGGTTTATACCACTATTAATTGTTTTTAAATGTTGAGTCCTGACTTGTGCATTCTATATTGAATAAAATGTCTCTCTTTTTCACCTTAAGTTAAATTGTGCCTGATCCCAGTTAATATACACGTTACTTACTTTCTTTATATTCTAAGTCCTTTACGTGTGATTAGTGATCACGCTATGGTGACACCCTAACCCCCCTTTTTCTAAATGTATCATGCATTAACGCATGCGTTTCCCATAGACTCCCATGTTAAAAAAATGCATGCGTTTTTGAAAAAGCACCAAAAAAGTTGCAGGCCATGTTTATAGTGCAGCTAGCAAAAACGCATTGCATCAAACGCAATGCACTTTTGCAATGCGTTTATTGCATTGCAGCCTATGGGTGCGTTAACGCATGCGTTTTTTTTACATTTGCACATGTAAAAAACGCATTAGTTTAGCGGATGCATGATGCAAGTGTGACCCTAGCCTTAAGGCCCAGTTACACACACAGATTATTGTGCAGAGATTGTTCGCAGATCTCTGGTTGCAGTGAAATCATGGACACATTGTTCCATTTGTACACGGCCACAAAATGTAACAATGTGTCCTTGATTTCACTACAACCAGAGATCTGCGAACAATCTCTGCACAATTATCTGTGTGTGTAACTGGGCCTTTAGTGTTTCCCCTAAAAAGCCTGTGCTTGGCCTCAAAGCAGTCTTTCAGTTTCCCCTAAAGAGGCTCTGTTTGGCCTCTAACTAGTGATTGTCAAATCCTTTAGTTTGTACTAAAAAGGCATTTTTTGCCTTGACCCAGTGACTGCAAAATCATTCAATTTCCTCTAAAAAGCCTGTGTTTGGCCTCAAAGCAGTGATTGCAAAATCCCTCAGTTTACAGGTATTTTTTTTGCCTCAAAACAGTCATTGCTAAATACCTCAGTTTCCTCTAAAAAGGCTATGTTTAGCCTCAAAGCACTGACTGCAAAATTCTTCAGTTTCCCAAAAAAGGCATTTTTTGCCTCAAATCAGTGATTGCAAAATCCTTCAATTTCCCCTAAAATGACTGTTTGTTCTGTAACCAGTGAATGTCAAATCCTTCATTTGTACTAAAAAGGCAATCTCTAGTCGAGGTGACAGTCAGTCATGTCAATCTACATTCAGTCATGTGGTTTTTTAAATGTAGTCACACACCCCCATATTGTAATATATTATTATCACTGAAGCACTTTCAGAAATTCACTTCTGCTGCAGAAGAACCTGTGGTGATGTCATGACCATGTGACTGTAATGGGAAGAGCTAAGCAGGCCTGATGTGAAAGAAATGTAGGTGACTGCTTAACGCAGCAAGGGCTCCCCCTCCGCTGCCCTGCAGCTGGAATCGCCACAGTGCAGCACACCGCCATGTCATGCAATCCAGCAGCGGGATCAATTCAGTTTTTTCAAAGTCCATTATGGTCCGCCAAACCCGAACATCTGTGGGTTCACCCATTCATATTTTATGGTTATTGATAGATTTCAACTCATGTTTTGACTTTCCATGGCTTTCTGTACCTCTCCTTCATGTATTCTATTTTCTCTTTATTACACAAAACGTACTTTTTGGACATTTATGATTTGATTTATTCGTGTGAATTGGATGGGTTGTTACTGGCATCTGGTGAGAAATTCATAGCACTTTAAGAAATACATTTACTTAGAGAATTGGTGACGTGTATAATTCTTATTTCTCCTTATTTCATATTTGAAATATTCAGGCATATTTGGAAACATGTATTACCATTAGAATTCTTTCTCCTTTGACATAAAATCATATGTTTCCTTGTACATAAAGTTAACAACATCATTTTGTCAAAAGATCATTATGATATAATATAAAGTAAATTTACAATGTTTATACATTATGTTCTGCCTCATATAGCTGTATAATGAAAACACATTTTGTAAAAGAAAAAAGCTGTAAAATCAAGTAATTAGAAAGTCTAAAGTAACTAGAACTGCTGTCTGCCTTTAAGATGTTTGTAAAAAAACATTAACTTGTATATATAGCCCTACTGTGATATTACAAAATAGGGAAAGTACAATACCGCATACTGTGTACTGCTATGGTTAGGGCTATGCTTTATTGTACAGGTGCATCTCAATGAATTACAATATCATCCAAAAAATTTTTTTTTCAGTAATTCAATACAAAAAGTGACACACATATATTAGATTGAGTCCTTACACACAGAGTGATCTATTTCAAGTGTTTATTTCTATAAATGTTGATGATTATGGCTTACAGCCAATGAAAACCTAAAGGTCATTACCGTGTTTCCTCGAAAATAAGGCGTCCCCCGAAATTAAGACGTACTGGGGAGTTTGCTGCCTTGCTTAATATAAGGCACCCCCTGAAAATAAGGCATACCAGTATATTGCTGTACTGCATGCCCGCCGATCAGAAGACCGGGGCATGCAGCTCTGAGTCATCCTCCAGTTTCCTGTTATTGTGCTGCTGCCCACCGCTGTCCCAATGCCCGCTGATCCATATATTGCGGCGCCGCTCTCATCTTTGTCCATCAGAAGCCGTATGTGTACGGTGCCCAGTCATAGACTGCTGCTGGGTGCCGAATCACAGGCTGCCGCCGGGTGGCCAATTTCTGGCTGTCGCCGGGCAGCTTATCCTAGGCCAGTAACCAAGGACCAATCACAGGCTAGAAGTTAACGTCAGCTGGTTGCCTGTGATTGGCTGCCCAGCGACAGCCTTTGATTGGCCGCCGGGCCGCAGCCTGTGATTGGCCACCCGGCCGCAGCCTGTGATTGGCCACCCGGCCGCAGCCTGTGATTGGCCACCATACACATACGACTTCTGAGGGACAAGGATGAGAGCGGCGCCGGAATATATGGATCAGCAGGCACCGGGTCAGCGGCGGGGGGCTGAAAGCTGCAAATTGGTGAGAAGTGTCCCTGTGCGTGTGTGTGTCCCTGTACATGTGTGTCCCTCTGTGTGTGTGTATGTCTGTCCCTGTGTGTGTGTCCATGACCCTGTGTGTATCCCTGTGTTTGTGTATGTGCGTGTCCCTGTGTGTGTGTATGTGTGTGTCCCTGTGTGTCTGTAGGTGTGTGTGTCTTTTGATGTGGATACTTGTATTGGGGGTTGATGGGGATTTTTTTTGTTTAACAATAAATATGAATTCTTCCTCATGAAAAAATAAGACATCCCCCGAAAATAAGACATGGCGCATCTTTGGGAGCAAAAATTAATGTAATATGGTGTCTTATTTTTGGGGAAACATGGTATATCAGAAAATTAAAGTAGGAGGGATGAAGAGTTAAAAACCATGCTGCATGGGAAAAACAATAACTCCTTCCATTCTTATCCCCTTAAGAGTAGATTGATTTTAATTTGGAGTTGAATGGATTAAGAGTTTCTTTTTGAACCTTCTGAGATTCTATAAAGTTCTAACAATAGGTGGTGCACCTTTCTGCAACTCCCTTTCATTATGTAAACTGACTACATACTCTTCAATATGCCAGGAATAGTTATTTTCTGACCTTCCAGAAAAAGTTGTCCTTGTAGAAACTGTAGAGTTCCACTTGTTGTTTGAATCCCATTTGTATGTCTCTTTCCCAGTGTTGTCCTATCATAGTAGTAAGACTAGTGTTTCTGTCCTACTCACTAACAAGGGCTAGCCTAGGGTCAGCTAGGGCTTAGGCATGTGATTGCGCATGGGGAAAAGGAACTGTCTAGGTACAATAGGGAGTAAATGCTTTACTCTCAGGTGAGTGTTTAGGGGTCACCCATATCCCCTCTCCCTATTATCAGGGCCACCCCTGTACCTTTTCTCTTCTTTTTTCCTTATTTTGTGCTGGAGGGTTCTCGCTCTGTCATGACATCTTACCTGACCCTTTTTTTTTTACAATTCTAATATGGAACCAGTCATGACTCTTGTGAAACAGATGCAGAGTCTTTCTCTGAAAGTGACAAATCTGTGGTCACTGATTTTTCAGCAACAACAGTAGACCTCAGGTCAGATGTCTTGGCAGCAGGTCAGACTCAGTCTGTACCCAAGGTGGCCCTTATGGGCAGGAATACATTTTTGCAGTTCAGAGAAGCATGCAAACCTTTCCTCAGGCTAAAAGCCCAGTCTCACATAACGACGCATCAGCGATCCCGATAACGATGTGCAGAGATCGCTGGTGCATCGTTTACACATCGCTGGTAAGATGTCAAACAGGCATCTCACCAGCGATGTAAAAAAAAAAAAAAAAGACGCACTAGCGATCCAGAATTCGTCGTTGTGAATTTTCTCTCCATAGTGTAGCATTGAGATCATTGCTCATTATCTTTGTCAAACACAACAATGTAGCGCTCCCAGCTGGAGTACAACGATGCAGGAATGACCCAGAGCAGTGTGTGACGATCAACAATCTCACAGCAGGGGCCAGATCGTTGGTGCGTGTCACACAGAACGACAATAGCGATCTCGTTAGCGATCTCTTTATGTGTGACAGGGCCTTTAGTCTTCGTTCTTCTGGGAGTGAGGAACAGTGGGTGGTAATTGTTGTTTCCCTCCTTCAAGGGGATCCTCAGTCGTGGACCTTCTCCCTTCCAACCAACTCACACAGTAGACGGGTGTTTTGTGGCCCTAGGACTCATTTGTGATGATCCTGGCAAAGTCCCTCTTGCTGAATCCAAGCTACATAGGCTTCAGCAGGGTATTGACCTGTGGAGGATTTTTGTTCTGCAGATGGGCCAATAACATCAGGTGGCATGACCCTGATTTTAGAAACCATTTTTCTAATGGCCTCTGATCTTGTTCTGTACGAAACTCTAGTGTCTTTAGAAGCTGCTTTAGAAGCCTTAGCCATTCAGATGCTCAGGAATAAAATTGTGCTGACCTTATCTTCAGTTGTACTCCCTAAGGGCAAAAGCCCTTCCATATACCTGATGAATCGATGTAGCTAAGAGGGACCTCTTCTTAGTCTGACCTCCCGCAGTTTGCCATAAGATGTGGATTTGTTTCTTTTGCAGTCAAATAGGTCATTTTATTGGAGCCTGTTCCTCTGTACTTAGACTGAAAAAATATATTGTTAAATTTCTGTCTCCAGGTTCTGTGGAAGATTACAATAATTAACCAAAATTGAATACAATGACCCATATCCATTTAAGGCATAACATCAAATACATAAATAGACTCCATGAAGATACAATTATTATTGTTGTTATTTTTTATTATTATATTATTATTATAATAGAGCCATTTATTCCATGGCACTTTACATAGACAAGTTACATATTTATGAGCAATACAAAGCCCTGCCCGAGAGGGCTCACAGTCTACAAGGGATGGGCGAGGATACACTAGGAGAGACCCACAGTACTAATCGAGTCAATACATATAATCCAAAATTTTTGAATTAAGAAACTTTATCATACAAAAATCATTATATTATATGAAGGACTATGGGTGATGCATTATAGTATGTGGAGGACTATGGAATGTGCATTATTATTTATGGAGAAGTATAGGGTGTGCATTATACTATATGAAGGACTATGTGGTGTGCAGTATATTACATAGGGGGCTATGTCACAAACAGTACAAGGCTTTTTAGGGGCCTATATAATGTTTAGAGGGCTATGTGGTGGCTATTATACAATTTAGAGGGCTATGAGGGAACTTTCATACTTCATGGAGATCTATTTGAGGGCCATTATACTATATGCAAGAAATTTTACATTGTAAAGGTTTGTGTTTGGTCTATAATATTGGGCAAGGGACTGTGTAAGGGCAATTATACAATATACAGTCTATATTGATATGTGGAGGCTATTATACTATTTTGAGGGAAATGTTTGGGGGAGCTTGTAGGGGCCATTATGCAGTGTGAAGCGGGGTGGGGGCCATAATGCTGCGTAGATAGCTGTGTGGCAGAGACAGCTGAGGATCATACTGTTTGGGGTATACTTTGCTGGGGTATTTAAGGGAAGGTACAGTAACTTTATCACACTGTGCGTGTGGAGAGTACTGTGGAGGAATTCATCTTAGGGTATCATACAGTGCTTGTGGGTAACATTTGTTGGCATTACACATTGTGGATGTAATGGAAGGGAAATAAGTAGAAGGGCTGTAAAAGTGTCAGATATGCTCCTCTGTGACCCGGACAATTTTTTTTCTTTTGGGGGGGAAGGGAGGTAAATTAGAACTTCTGCTATGGGTTCCCATGATTTCTCTGTATGCTCTGTATGGCTGCAATATATTGCAAAATAGTATTGTCTTCTCTAACTCACACTTGTGTCATGCATCCAGTAACTGGATCCAGTTTTTGACATGGTAAAATCTTGAAAAATAGATCCGTTAAAGCACCCATAGACTCCAATGCAATAAAAAAAATGCCAAAGTGCAATCCGTTTCACACGGATTGCATTTTTTCAAAATCTAGTAAAAACATGGTTGCAGACTGCAAAAACTGGATCCATTAATGCAACCTCCCACGTGTGACCCTAGCCTAACTCATTATAAACATTAGAATTCATCACAATTCAAGATAAAACATTGCAACTGCCTCCTTTCAGGAACAGAGCATTTCATTAAAGGGTGTATCAATTTAGGAATACCGTATACGGTATTCAAACATTATTCAAGTCCACCTTTTATCCTTCCATCTATCTATGTATCTATGTAAAAAAAGGTATGTAATGGCGGCGGTACTAACCGCTATGTGATTGTATTCCCTGACATGGAGCATTCTATGCACACAAATGGTATGTTTTTATATTTTCACAAGTGTATCTTTATGATGCAATCAATTAAGGAACAACTATGGTATATTTTATTGATAATGGTTGTCAATATGCACATTGGAGTATAGCACTTTATGGCTGTGATAAGCGCCTTATATTATGTACAAAATATTTTCATGTTTTATTATGGATTTTATGATGTTTTCACAAGTAATTATGTAATTGCACACAATTGTCAATGTAAACAATTGGTTCTACAAAAAAACTTGTCTGTAATGCACTATGTACTTGACAAAGATGTCTAGCACACCGAAACGTCGTGCCACTGTGGGTTCATTAAACAGTCCATTTTTTCACTAATTTTTTTTAGTGCTGCCTGATTTCTATCTATCTATCTATCTATCTATCTATCTATCTATCTATCTATCTATCTATCTATCTATTTATCTATCACGTGTTGACTGCTCCACAGTCCATGTGAATTGCTTTGCTTCACCCCTTGGTGATTTTCTGTTTTCCGCTTTTCATATTTCTCTCACCTTCTTCCAAGAGCCACAACTTTTTATTTTTTCGTCAATATAGACATATGAGGGGTTATTTTTTGCGGAACCAGTTTTACTTGCACATGAGATCATTTATCACATAGTGTACAGGAAATTGGGGAACAAATTCCATGTATGGTGAAATAGCAAAAAAAGTGCAATTCCCCATTTGGTAATTATTGAAATATAGCAAACCACCTTAATCAAGCTTTCGCCACCAAGGAAAGACGCCTCTTTCCAATCTATTCCTAGAACGTTCCATGACCTACACCTGCCAATTGTCGTGATCAAGGCTTTGGGTAAAGCCGAAACGCGTTGACATCTGTGGTCATTAACTGTTCATAATAAACCTTGCATCAAAAACATCAAAAGGAGTGTGCAACTTTGTACCCATATTTGCATTTACTGGGATTGAAGAAATCCTGTTAGTTGGCACCTCCACTCATCACCTACGCGGTGTGCACACCATTATACCCTATGTGTGACTACTGACACATTGCTGGACAGACAGTATGCACCCAGTGCAGTACAGTAGAGGTGACCATGCTAGAAGAAAAGCAGAGCTGATAGAAGGATTTCTAATGTGACACAGCTAAACTCATCTGTGCTGCCTTTCTCCCACATTAACCTTATATGAAAGGTGCTAGTCATCTGTACTTTCTAATTAGACCAGAACATCAAGGCTGCCTGTAATTACATTTTACACACTGAACAACCTGTTCTGAGCTACATTAGAGATGTGTTATTTTTTTCTGGGTTGCTGCCTAGTTATAATTGGTCAGCATTATACAGGGAGGAGAAGCACATACCCTAGTGAAAACTCTCTGATAACACCCACTTGGAATAAACGAAGGTTAACTTATCAGGTGCCAAATACTTTACTATTATCTCCACATACACTCCCTGACAGAAGTTACGTTGCTTATCCATGTTATGTAAATAAAAGCTTATAACCTGACGTTAAATTCATCCATTGGTTTTATAAATTACTCTTTTGAAAGCTGAAACCCTCTGAGACTTGGTTTAAATTAAGAAAATAAATTGGAATCAATGCTGAAATATTGATCATTTAATGAACACAGAATGGTCAAATTTTAGCAAGACATAAGTTTTGTCACCTAGTCATATAATGCACCCTATCCTAGTTTACCTCCTCACCTGTGCTCAGTAAATGATCGGTTAATGAGTGGGTGTGTCTAAAAAGAAACCCAGCACTCAAGACCTTCACTTGATCTGCAACTTGAGCTCTGACAACATGCCAAAAATCCACCCTGCGACCAAAGCCTTGATTATCAAAAGGCTGAAGACCAGATCCACTGCAGAGGTGGCTGGCATCTTTAGTGTGACTCAGCGTCAAGTACAAAGAATTACAAAAAGATTTGTAGAGACTGGAGATGTGTTTAACAAGCCCAGGTCCGGCTGACCCCACAACACAACTGCTCAGGAGGAACATTTGTTGGTTAGAAAATCCAAAGCAAGCCCCTCTTCCACTGCAGCAGAGCTCAAATAGGCCTGGTTACCTCAAGTCCCTGTGTCAACTAGAACAGTTTGTAGGATTCTGTCTCGAAATGGCCTCAATGGTCGAATCAGTGCCCAGAAGCCAGCACAAAACAAAAGGCAAATAAAAAACTGTGTGGCATTTGCAAAGTCCCACATCCTGCTAAACAAATGGACGCTGGAAAAGTGACAGAAGGTGGATTTCTCTGATTAATCTTCAGTAGAATTACACCACAGCCGCTGCAAATATTGCAGAAGACCTAGTGGAGCCTGTATGGATCCAAAATACAGAAAACAGTTAAATTTGGTGGTGGAAAGATCATGGTCTAGAGTTACATTCAGTATTGGGGTGTGCGAAACATTTGCAAGGTGAAAGGCAATATCAATAGCCTAAAATATCAAGAAGTATTAACTACCTCTTATATTCCAAATTATTAAATGGGTCAAACTTAAATATATCCATCTCTACAACAAAGGTCCTCCAGACAAAAAAGATCAAGATGCTCAAGAACCGGCCAGCCCAGTCACCAGACATGAACATCATTGAGTTTGGGTAGGCTGAAAGAGAAAGCTTGGAAGACAAAACCTAAGAATCTAGATGAACTCTGGGAAGCATGTAAGACTGCATTCTTTGCTATTCCTGATGACTTCATTAATAAATTGAATGCATTATTGTTGAACCGCATGGATGCACTCCTTCAAGCTCATGGAAGTCACACACAATATTAAATATGGCTCTAATAGCGCCACAACTTCATTCACCAAAGTTATGCAACATATTTTAAGTTAATTTTTTGTTTGAAAATCACATAACTTTCTGTGGACTGCAAAACTTTTGTCTTGCCAAAATCTGACCATTCTGTGTTCATTAAATGATCAATATTTCAGCATTGATGCCAATTTATTTTCTTAACCTAAGCCACATTTGGGAGGGTTTCAGCTTTCAAAAGAGTAATTTATACAACCAATAGAAGAATTAAACGTCAGCTTTTATTTACATAACATGGATAAGCGACATAACTTCTGTCAGGGAGTGTAGGTGAGATGAAAATAAAAAGAAAGAGAAAAAAAGCAACATTTTATTCTGCTCTGCATCCACTATTACATCACGTGTCCAGTTCAGCATGAAAACATTGGTGAAAAGATGCTCTTAAATGAATTACCAGCTAATATTTCTACAAACGAGAGGAGAAATTACAAAACAAAACCTACATTTTATTGAACTTTGCAACTACTATTCCATGATGCGGGCAGTTTAATATGCACAAACTGTTGTAATGCCTCTTTAAGCTATGCCTAACTAGTGTATATAGTTGGCACAGCACAGACATTTCCTGCAACAGATACAGTGTGTCACTTTTTTCCTCAATATGGTATAGCTCCCAGACTTCCCTCAGTTCAGATATCTAGTCAATGAATCCATCCCTTTGTTTGATATATTTTTACATACATAAAAAAGTTTTTAATGCTTTTGCTGCTCATGAATTTTAGGATATTACTTGCTCATGCACTTTTTTAGGATGCTAAAAGCTTTTCACTTACTAAATCTCAATATGGCACAACAAAAGCAGTATTGCTTTATAATCAGTTTGATTGGGAATGTAATGAGAAACAATATATATCTGCATTATAAAATCACTTGTTTATCACATTAAGCTTAATGTAAATTTGATTAAAATGTGATTGGATTCGTAATGGTATCCATTACATTAATGTTAAAAGAAATAAAACAAAGTAAAAAAAGGTATCCAATTAACAATACAAAACTGGGACTATAAGGTATTCCTTTAAAACTACATTGTGAAGGGTAATATTATGTCAAGAGAAACTTTGCTTTAAATAAAATCCACTTACCCCTGTGGCACCAAATTAATTGGTGAAGTTTTATGGTCCAATCTATAATATTTATGTTTACATTTAGTACAACTTTATTAAAGCCAATGTAGCAGCTGAATCACATAGGATCTGAAACCCAGAATTTTACTATAGATGGTTTTCTTTCACCTGGGACAAAGATATAGGGTCTGATTCTTCTAAGCTTTTATATCAGTATTATTGTGTAGCGGTCTTTGAAAGATACAAAACTTTGGTGCAACTCATAATGGAACTACAATGTTTCTACTTTTGGTAATCTCATGTTATTTTTGCCTGGCTCTATCAAATTGGGTGGAACTGGGGTGGGTAAGGGCATGGCGAGTGGTGACATTTAATATACCACAAATTTTACTCTAGGAGTGACTACTGTAGGATTTTTGGTGAGCTGCACACAGATGTATATACCACTGTTGTCAAGTGTTCACTGCTTTGCAGTCCATGTGAGATGCTGCTGTTTATATCTGAGTAAATTTCCTTTGGCACATCTGGAGTTAATTCCAGAGGCTGTTGTAATGTGTGTGGCTCTGTAGGTGGAGGGAGTGTCAGATCATTTAGTTCTCCACTCCCTCAGACTTTAAGTAGTTCCACTTCCTTCCACTAGGGTTCGCTGATAGAGTTTCACTCTGCTTTGACCGTGTGAGCTGCTTAGATGTCTGAATTTGTTGCTGAAGCCATCCTTTAGTTTGTGCACTTGAAAATAGCCGTTTCTAGTGAAACTTGCTGGTGCTATCCTGGTCCGTGGGCGGAGGTGAGAGGAAGTTTAAATTAGGGCTTTTTGAGGAGTAGAGGGAAAGGGTGGTGGCCCAGACCTCCTAGCCAGACTAGAAATGTCACAAATGTCTGATATGAGAATATTATTTGAATACTGATAAACATTTTAATGATGTCGGTCAACAAGTGATTAACAAATCTGTTGAAATTTGAGTTGTTCCGAATGCTTATATATGTGCTTTATATTCTACAGTTATAGTTTGCATTTTCCATAACATGTTGGTAACTCAATTTAATATTGTGGGATCTATCTATATTAATCTATAAAGTTTATATTTTTCAGATTTGCTTTGTTGACATATAATCTGAATAACTTCAAGTTAAATCACTCGACAAGCTTGGAATATACAGTACAGTCCCTGACAAAAATTATGTCGCTTATCCATGTTATGTAAATAAAAGCTTATAATCTGATGTTAAATTCATCCATTGGTTGTATAAATGACTCTTTTGAAACCTGAAACCCTCCTAAATGTGGTTTAGGTTAAGAAAATAAATTGGCATCAATGCTAAAATATTGATCATATAATTAACAAAGAATGGTTAGATTTTGGCAAGACAAAAATTTTGTCGCCCACAGAAAGTAATGAGATATTCAAACAAATAATTAACTTAAAATACAAATATATGTTGCATAACATTGGTGAATGAAGTTGTGGTGCTATTAGAGTTATTTTTTATATTTTGTGTGCCTTCCATGAGCTTAACCCCTTCACCCCCGGGCCTACTTTGACCCTAATGACCAGGCCATTTTTGTCAATTCTGACCAGTGTCCCTTTATGAGGTTATATCTCTGGAACGCTTCAACGGATCCTACTGATTCTGAGATTATTTTTTCGTGACATATTGGGCTTCATGTTAGTATTAAAGTTAGATCGATAATTTTTGCGATTATTTGAGAAAAAAATCTAAAATTTGGCAATATTTTGTAAAATTTAGCAATTTTCAAATTGTGAATTTTTATTCTGCAAAACCAGAGAGTTATGTGACACAAAATAGTTAATAAATAACATTTACCACATGTCTACTTTACATCAGCACAATTTTGGCAAAAAAATTTTTTGGGGTAGGAAGTTATAAGGGTTCAAAGTTCATCAGCAATTTTTCATTTTTCCAGCAAAATTTACAAAACCATTTTCTTTTGTGACCACATCACATTTGAAGTCCCTTTGAGGGGTGTACATGACAGAAAACACCCAAAAGTGATACCATTCCAAAAACTACACCCCTCAAGCTACTCAAAACCACATTCAAGAATATTATTAACCCTTCAGGTGCTTCACAGGAAGTAAAGCAACATGGAAGGAAAACATGTCTCGTTTGGAGAGCCCCTGTGTGCCTAAACATTAGAGCTCCCTAACAAGTAACCCCATTTTGGAAACTAGACCCCCCAGGGAACATATCTAGATGGGTGGTGAGCACCTTGAACCCCCAGATGTTTCAAAAATTGATCTGTACATATGAAAAAGTACTTTTTTTTTCATAAAATGTTTTCTTTTTTCATTTTTACGGAATAATTTGTGAAGCACCTGGGGGTTCAAAATGCTCACTACTCATCAAGATATGTTCCCTGGGGGGTCTAGTTTCCAAAATGGGGTCACTTGTGGGGGAGCTCCAATGTTTAGGCACACAGGGGCTATCCGAATGCGACATGGTGTCTGCTAACAATTTGAACGGAAAATCAGTTCAAATTGTTAGCGGACACCATGTTGCGTTTGGATAGCCCCTGTGTGCCTAAACATTGGAGCTCCCCCACAAGTGACCCCATTTTGGAAACTAGACCCCCCCAGGGAACATATCTAGATGGGTGGTGAGCACTTTGAACCCCCAGGTGCTTCACAAATTGATCCGTAAATGTTAAAAAGTACTTTTTTTTTCCACAAAAATTTTCTTTTTTCATTTTTATGGATTAATTTGTGAAGGACCTGGGGTTCAAAGTGCACACCATGCATCTAGATAAGTTCCCTGGGGCGTCTTGTTTCCAAAATGGGGTCACTTGTGGGGGAGCTCCAATGTTTAGGCACACAGGGGCTCTCCATACGCAACATGGTGTCCGCTAACAAATGGAATTATTAGTGGACACCATGTCGCATATAAAGAGCTCCTGTGTGCCTAAACATTGGAGCTCCCCCACAAGTGACCCCATTTTGGAAACAAGACCCCCCAGGGAACATATCTTGATGAGTAGTGAGCATTTTGAACCCCCAGGTGCTTCACAAATTATTCCGTAAAAATGAAAAAAGAAAACATTTTATGAAAAAAAAAGTACTTTTTCATATGTACGGATCAATTTTTGAAACATCTGGGGGTTCAAAGTGCTCTCCACCCATCTAGATATGTTCCCTGGGGGGTCTAGTTTCCAAAATGGGGTTACTTGTGAGGGCGCTCTAATGTTTAGGCACACAGGGGCTCTCCAAACGAGACATGGTGTCCGCTAACAATTTGAATGGAAAATTAGCTCAAATTGTTAGCAGACACCATGTTGCGTTTGGAGAGCCACTGTGTGCCTAAACATTGGAGCTCCCCCACAAGTGACCCCATTTTGGAAACAAGACCCCCCAGGGAACTTATCTAGATGCATAGTGAGCACTTTGATCCCCTAGGTGTTTCACAAATTGATCCTTAAAAATGAAAAATTACTTTTTTTTCCACAAAAAAATCTAATTTTTTCCCTTTTACGGACTAATTTGTGAAGCACATGTGTGTTCAAAGTGCTCACTATGTATCTAGATAAGTTCCTTGGGGCGGTCTAATTTCCATAATGGGGTCACTTGTGGGGGCGCTCCAATGTTCAGGCACACAGGGAGGGGCTCTCCATACGCGACATGGTTTCCGCTAACAATTGGAGCTAATTTCCCATTGAAATTGTTAGCGGACACCATGTCGCATATGGAGAACCCGTGTGTTACCAGCACAAGGGCAACTAGAAGAGTTGGGGTACAGCATCAGAAAATGCCGCTTCTAATGAATGCGTTATTTTCTTGGGTGGTTGTGGGTTGCGATTTGCAGCATGGGGGACACACAACATTTGGGTCTCTCCACGCTGAGGATTCCAGTCAGCCAGCTGCCAAATTGTACCTGGCTGGCTACCAAAAATATAGCGAAGGCCTTTTTTTTTTATTCCTAGAACTAATTCTAGAAAAAAAAATTGACGTGGGGCTCCGCCATATTTTTGGTCCAGCCAGGTACAACGTGGCAACTACGGACTGCCACCAACCCCCAGCTGCCTCATTGTACCTGGCTGGCAACCCAAAATACAGCAAAGCCCATTTTCTTTTTATTTCTAGAACTAATTCTAGAAAAAAAAATGATGTGGGGCTCCGCCATATTTTTGGCCCAGCCAGGTACAACTAGGCAGCTGGGGGCTGGAATCCTCAGCATGGAAAGGCCCAAGCGTTCTGGGCCCCCCATGCTGCGAATTGCAGCCCGCAGCTGCACCAGAAATTGGCGCATTCATTGAAGCGCCATATTCTGGCGCTGTACCCAGGCTCTTCCAGTTGCCCTGGTACCGGTGGCAAACTAGGTAATAAAGGGGTTAATGCCAGCTTGTTTATTGGCAGCTGGCACTAAGCCCGAGATTCATAATGTTAGACCCGGCTATTAGGAATCTCTAGTAAATAGTCAAAAAATATACCACACGGAGAAAAATCTCTTTATTTTCAAAAAAAACACACACAAAATTCAGACTCCATCTTTATTATAAAAAGATCTGACGTAGTCCACAACGAAGGTCCCATGACGCTCAATCGCCTCCGACGTAGTCCACAATGAAGGTCCCACGATGCACGATCGCCATGCAGGCAGATCGGACTGCAAAGTAGCGATCTGACAGCCCGGGTGCAGTAATCCACTATGTGGATCACTGCGCCGGGGCTGTGAGATCGCTTACTGCAGCTCGATCCCCATGCAGGAGGATCGGACTGCAGAGCAGCGATCTGGCAGCCCGGGTGCAGCGCTGGGGCTGCGAAATCGCTTTCTGCAGCTCGATCCCCATGCAGGAGGATCGGACTGCAGAGCAGCGATCTGGCAGCCTGGGTGCAGATATCCACTATGTGGATCACTGCGCCGGGGCTGCAAGATCGCTTTCTGCAGCTCGATCCCCATGCAGGCAGATCGGGCTGCAGAGTAGTGATCTTACAGCCCAGGCGCAGTGTTCCACTATGTGGATCACTGTGCCCGTGCTGTAAGATTGCTTTCTGCAGCTTGATCCCCATGCAGGGGGATCGAGCTGCAGAAAGCGATCTCACAGCCCTGGCACAGGGATCACACAACGGATCCCTGCACCAAAAATGTCAGATCCCTTCACATCTGCGGCAAAGGGATCTCACAGCCCTGGCACAGGGATCACACAACGGATCTCTGCACCAGGAATGTCAGATCCCTTCACAGCTGTGGCGAAGGGATCTCACAGCCCTGGCACAGGGATCACACAATGGATCCCTGTGCCAGGACAGTCAGATCCCTCCACGGCTGCGGCAAAGGGATCTCACAGCCCTGGCACAGGATCACACAATGGATCCCTGCGCCAGGACTGTCAGATCCCTTCACAGCTGTGGTGAAGGGATCTTATAGCCCTGGCACAGGGATCACATAATGGATCCCAGCACCAGGTCAGTCAGATCCCTTCACTGCTGCAGTGGAGAGATCTAACAAGACATCAGGTTGGCGGCGGGGAGTCCGGGCCGGTGCGGAGGTGGCTGGAGCAGCGGAGGCGGAGGCTGGAGCGGTGGTGGAGGCACAAGCGGCTGGAGCAGCAGTGGAGGCATGAGCAGCTGCGGAGGCTGGAGACTGGCTGGAGCGGCGGCGGCGGTAGGAGCGGAAGCGGCGGCCCCGACGATCTCCAGTGATCATCGCTGCCGCAGGTACCTCCGATCCTGGGACAGGGGAAAGGCAGCAGAGGGCCGGAAGGGATAATCGAGGGGCAGGGAAGCTGGAGAGGACAGGGGAAAACGGCGGGGAGCACAGGGAGGCAGCATAATGCTACATTCCCGGTAATTGGCGGTTTCAGTTTTAAACCGCCAATCACTGAGGCTGTAGCATCGGTGGGGCAAAGTGACCCCCCCTGGGGTGTGCTGTATGTCACCATGTACCAGCAGCTTGAGTGACAGGTCAGTGAGACCCTCACTCAAGCTGCAGCAGTGCAAACACGCCAGGATGTTGTACAACGTCCTGTGTCGGGAACGACCCGAAACCCAGGACATTGTACAACGTTCTGTGTCGGTAAGGGGTTAAAGGACTGCATCCATGTGGTTCAACAATGATTCATGCAATTTATTAATGAAGTCATCAGGAATAGCAAAGAATGCAGTCTTACATGCCTCCTAGAGTTCATCTAGATTCTTTGGTTTCTTTTTCCAAACTTCCTCTTTCATCCTACCCCAAACATGCTCAATGATGTTCATGTCTGGTGACTGGGCTGGCCAGTCCTTGAGCACTTTGATCTTTTTTTGCCTGGAGGAACTTTGTTGTAGAGATGGATGTATAAGATGGAGAACCATGCTGCTGCAGGATTTGACCCCTTTTATGATTTGGAATGCAAGAGGTAGTTAATACTTCTTGATATTTTAGGCTATTGATATTGCCTTCTACCTTGCAAATGTTTCGCACACCCCCAGACTGAATGTAATCCCAGTCCATTATCTTTCCACCACTAAATTTGGATCCATACGGGCTCCAGTAAGTCTTCTGCAGTATTTGCGGCAGCTGTGGTGTAATTCTACTGAAGATTCATCAGACAAAATCCATCTTCTGCCACTGTTCCAGCGTCCATCTGTTTAGCAGGCTTTGGGACTTTGCAAATGCCACATGGTTTGTATTTGCCTTTTGTTTAGTGCTGGCTTCTGGGCACTGATTCGACCATTGAGGCCATTTCGAGACAGAATCCTACAAACCGTTCTAGTTGACATAGGGACTTGAGGTGACCAGGTCTGTTGAAGCTCTGCTGCAGTGGAAGAGGAGCTTGCTTTGGATTTTCTAACCAACAAATGTTCCTCCTGAGCAGTTGTGTTGCGGGGTCTGCCGGACCTTGCCTTGTCAAACACAAGTCCAGTCTTTTCAAATCTTTTTATAATTCTTTGTACTTGACACTGAGACACATTAAAGGTGCCAGCCACCTCTGCAGTGAATCTGGTCTTCAGCCTCTTGATAATCAAGGCTTTGGTCGCAGGGCGGATTGTTGGCATGTTGTCAGAGAAAAAGTTGCAGTTCAAGTGAAGGTCTGGGGTGCTGGGTTTCTTTTTATACACACCCACTAATTAACCGATCATTTACTGAGCACAGGTGAGGATGTAAACTAGGATTGGGTGCATTATATGACCAGGCGACAAAACTTATTTCTTGCCAAAATCTGACCATTCTTTGTTCATTAAATGATCAATATTTCAGCATTGATGCCAATTTATTTTCTTAACCTAAACCACATTTGAGAGGGTTTCAGCTTTCAAATGAGTAATTTATACAACCAATGGATGAATTTAACGCTAGGTTATAAGCTTTTATTTACATAACATGGATAAGCGATATAACGTTTGTCAGGGACTGTAGATTTGCTTCAATTAATTTGCAAAATAATTTCTGTATGGCCCATTACATTGAATTAAAGTAACTTTTGTTCAGAAAACACACAATTCTCATATTTATGTCCTAAATTTCAACTTGTTTTCAAATTTAAAAGTAAGGTGCCAAATAAATTCTTACTTTACACCTTCCAGGAAGGAAAATAAAAACAACCTTATCACAAATTACTTAGCATTTCATGTAGTACTTCATGGGATGGATGTGCTGCTGGTTTTGCCATTTTCACCAATTTTAAAGGTGCTGTCTGAGTTCTCTCACTCCTAAAGGTCCAGCATGGGCTTTATATAAAGTCAGCAACTCTCATTCCTAAAGATCCAGCATGGGCTTCATCTAAACTCTGCATCTCTCACTCCAATAGATTCAGCATTGACTACATCTAAAGTCTGCATGAACTTTGGAAGTGATATTGAAGTCGTCCAAAAGTTAACGGAATAACTCAAGTTAGTGATTGGTTGCAGCAGTTTGGTGACTAGCAGAGTGTGCCTTCAGACGTATTTCTGATGACGTGCTCTCCTATTCTGATAACTTGCTCTCCTAAACACCTGAATACTGTAGTCAATCACAGTCTTCAGTGATCTTGTTGACATATAGACAGCACATACTTTACTTTTTGACCTGGCGCATACCTTCAAGGCCGCTTGCGTTGGATTCACTGAGGTGATGAAACTTGAATGTGTCTCAATTTTTCTTAGTTTGAAAGCATTCATTTCTTCAAAAAAGGAAAAATTATTTTTTAGACAACCCATTAACATTCTTTAAAATATATATTATTTCGAAAATATACTAGCTACCAGGATAAAGCTGAGAAATTATTCACTTGACCACTGCAGTCAATCACAGTCTACAGTCATTCTGTTGACATCTAGATAGCACAGACATCACTTTTTGAGCAGGTGCCGACCTTCAGGGCTGCTTGCGTTGGATTCACGGTGTGATGAAAGTTGAATGTTACTTAATTTTATTTTTATTTTTGAAACATTCTTTTCTTAAAAAGAGAAAAAAATAATTAGCAGACAACCACTTTAATATTCTGTAAAAATATCTATTATTCTGAAGAAATACTAGATACTGTATAAAGCAGAAAAATTGTTTTGGAAAGGGCATATGAAAGCAGCAAAGTTGCTTTTTCTTAAAGGAGTTGTCCGGGCATTTTTGATCATTTCTATGTGTATCTAGGCTGCAAAATGTTGAAAGTTTGTAATATACATCCTGTCAACATTTTGCATAGTTACCCAGATATCACTGATTTGTGGCAGGCAGAGAACATCCAGGTGCGTGTTTTTGCTGGAGCAGCATGTAAATAGAGAACTAGTTGTTTACTCCCAGACTCCAATACAAACACCCACTCCCCCAGTCTACAGTATGGCCAGTCACACCCAGGATCCTACAGGCCCGCCCCATCCCCAGTCTTAGTATGGCCAGCTACCCCTAGGATCCTACAGCCCACCACAACCCCTAGTGTCACCATCCGCTTCCATTGTACAGACCGGTCCCCTGCTCCACTGACACACTGTGCAGAATCCGCAACTGTGAAGTAGATTCGGTACACTGTGTCAGTGCAGGAGGGAACCGCTGCATGTGTGTGTGCTCACCCTGTGGCCGCTGTCAGTACATCTGAGGTCCGCTGCCTGGGTCTCTGTGCTGTGGAGCTGAGCACCACAGCCTCCAGGTCTCTGTGCACTGTGGAGCCCGATGCTTTTACTCTCTATTCCTCCTGTATCAAAGAGTGAGGCACAGAGCCAGTGGAGCCGGTTCTTTATATACCACAGCCGTCAGCTTTATGGTTACAGGAGGAATAGAGATTAGGAGCATCGGGCTCCACAGTTCAGATACCCAGAGGCTGAGGTCCTCGGCTGGCACTGACAGTGGCCACAGGGTAAGCGCACACACATGCAGAGGTTCCCTCCTGCACTAACACAGTGTGCCGAATCTACTTCACAGCTGTGGATTCGGCACAGTGTGTCAGTGGGGCATGGGACTGTTGTATACAATAGGGGTGGGTGGTGACATTAGGGGTTGGAGCGGGCTGTAGGATCCTAGGAGTAGCCTGGCCATACTGAGACTGGTGAGGAGGATGGCCTGTAGGAGCCCTAGGGGATGGCTAGCCATACTGTTGACTGGGGGAGGGGGCATGTGTGTTGGAGTCTGCATATAAACAACCAGTTCTTCATTTACATGCTGCTCCAGCACAAACATCCCATGGACGTTCTCTGGTGGCTGCAAATCAGTGATATCTGGGTAACTATGGAAAATGTTTACAGGCTGTATATTACAAACTGTCAACATTTTGCAGCCTAGACACACATAGAAATGATCAAAAATGCCAGGACAACCCCTTTAAGTCAATGATAATACTTTTTAACCAACTTGAGTTGCTATAAAAGTGTTCTGAATGGTAGAAAGTCAACTTTGGCACCATTAACAGTAGGCATGGCCACTGTACGGTACAAAACCTCATCCTTTGTTAATTGATATCAGATAAAACTTTAATAGACCACAAATGCAGTGGTGGCACCAATGAGTAGCCTTCACTTCATTAAATTGGATAGCCTTGTACCTGTGTACATGAACACAGTCAAGTAAGCAAACAGCAAAAGTGGCTAACGTTTGTGCTCAGTTCTCTGTAATCACTTAAAGTGAACCAACCACCAGGTTTAACCACCTGTATATCAGTGCAGCAGGTGATTGATGTGTGCAGCATGACATCACTATTTGTTTTTATTTATTCCTCCTCTGTGAACTTGTCTTTCTCCTGTAAACCGAACCCCCTCCCCCAGATGAGTCTGGATGAGAGGGAGGGGGTTCGGTTTACAGCTGAAAGACAAGCCCACAGGGGAAGAATAAGAAAAAAAAACCCAAGTAATGATGTCATGCTGCACACGTCAATCACCTGCTGCACTGATTAACAGGTGGGTAAATCCTGGTGGTTGGTTCCCATTAAGTCAGGGGTCTCAAACTCGGCTGGGTTGGTGGGCTGCACATAGAAAAAAATTGATATCGGGGGGCCACATTGCTTGTAGGACTAAGGGTACCGTTACACATTGCAACATTGCATGCAATTTCACTGGCAATTTGCTGGTTGCAGTGAAATCATGGGCACATTGTTATATTTTGTGGCCGTGTACAAATTTAACAATGTGTCCATGATTTCACTGCAACCAGCAAATTGCCTGTGAAACAGCATGCAATGTTGCGACGTGTAACGGTACCCTTAGTGATATTTTAGCAATACCAGAATTTTCTGCTCAATCTAGTAAAGTACAAATCCTGATCTTCTTGTAGGAATATCCCCACCCTAATCTCCTTTATGTAGCAATGTCCCCATACTGGTCCCCATTGTATATTAATGTCCCCCAAACTGGTCCCCGTCTTGTAGTAATGTCCCCATCCTGGTCCCCTACTTGAAGTAATGTTCCTCACTGGTCCCTACGTGTAGTAATGTTCCCATCCTATATTAATGACCCCCATCCTGGTCCTCATCATGTAGTAATGTCCCATCCTGATCCCCTTCTTGTAGTAATGTCCCCATCCTAATCCCCTTCTTGTGGTAATGTCCACATCCTGGTCACCTTGTTGTAGTAATGTCCCCATCCTGATCCCCTTCTTCTAGTAATGTCCCCATACTGGTCCCCATTGTATATTAATGTCCCCCATACTGGTCCCCATCTGGCACTAATGTCCCCTTCCTGGTCTCCTTCTTGAAGTAATGCTCCTCTTTGATCCGTACATGTAGTAATGCCCCATCCTGATCCCCATCCTATAATAATGACTCCCATCCTGGTCCTCATCATGTTGTAATGTCCCCATGCTGATCCCCCTCTTGTAGTAATGTCCCCATCCTGGTCCTTCTCTTATAGTAATGCCCCCGCCCTGGTCTCCATCTTGTAGTAATGCCCCATCATGGTCCCCATCCTATATTAATGTCTCCCATCCTGGTCCTCATTTTGTAGTAATGTCCCCATCTTTTAGTAGTGTTCCCTCCCTTGTCATCTTATAGTAATGTCCCCCATCCCAACGCCTTTTTGTAGAGATGTCCCCACAACCTGGTCTCTGTTCTTTTTGTTCTCTCGCTCACACACACACTCACACATATACACACCCGCACACTCACACATATACACACACACACACACACACACTCACATACACACTCACACACACTCACACATACATCCTCAGACATATTCACACAAACACATACACACTTACACATTGACACACTTACATAGAGCCATATTTGGAGTTCCTGCCACCCTAGGCTCTTTCAGCGGTCACGTTCCCCCTCCCCCCCCAGGCTGCTATCTTCGGCTGTAACAGCGCCTTACCTGACTCCACTCTTCTCATCCCGGCAGCTTCTTCCTCTGTGGCTCCCGGTCTCCCGCTTGCCGGCACCAGCCAGCACCGAGTACCAGCCGGCAGCCGGCAGCGACCGGCAGCTGGCCA
Source organism: Allobates femoralis (assembly GCA_033576535.1). Classification (NCBI taxonomy): domain Eukaryota; kingdom Metazoa; phylum Chordata; class Amphibia; order Anura; family Aromobatidae; genus Allobates; species Allobates femoralis. Next base: position 739,204,153 of record JARQOC010000003.1, on the reverse strand, counting down.
GCACCGGGCATTAGGTGGCACCCGGAAGCTGCCAGCACCCAGGAGGTGGCACCAGGTGGCACCCGGCAGCTGCCAGAATCCGGCGGTAGCCGCCAGCACTAGGCGGCACCTGGCAGCACCTGGGAGGCGGCACCAGGTGGCATCCGACAGCTGCCAGCACCAGGCGGCAGCTGCCATCACCCGGCATTAGGCGGCACCTGGCAGCCGCCAGCACCCAGTGGCCACTAACACCCGGCAGCTGCCAGAACCAGGTGGCAGCCGACAGCTGTCAGCACCCGGCATTAAGCGGCACCCGGCAGCCGCCAGCAACCAGCGGCCTCTAGCACCCGGCAGCCACCAGCACCAGGCACCAGGCGGCAGCCGCCAGCACCAGTCACTAGGTGGCAGCCGCCAGCACCAGACGGCAGCCAAGAGCACCAGGCGGCAGCCACCAGCACCCAGTGGCCTCTAGCACCCGGCAGCCGCCAGCACCAGGTGGCAGCTGCCAGCACCCGGCATCAAGCGGCACCTGGCAGCCGCCAGCACCCAGCGGCCGCTAGCACCCGGCAGCTGCCAACACCAGGCGGCAGCCGGCAGCTACCAGCACCCGGCATTAGGCGGCACCAGGCGGTCGCCAGCACCAGCCGCTGGCGATGTGCCGCGGGAATACACTCACACTTATACACACACTCACACATATACACATATACACACTCACATACAAATATACACACACTCACACATATACACACTCACTCAGAAATATTCACACACACACTCACACATACACACTCACTCACTCACATATACACAAATACACTCACACATATAAACACATACACACTCACTCACATATACACACAAATACACTCACACACATACACACACTCACTCACGTATACACACAAATACACTCACACATATACACATACACACACTCACTCACATATACACACAAATACACTCACACATATACACATACACACACTCACTCACATATACACACAAATACACTCACACGTATACACACACTATCTCACTAACTCTCACACACACACCTTAATGATGCCCCGGGCCATGGAGCCACCGCGGTACCTGCTTTATTGTGACTTCCGGGTACCACTGAAATAAGTGCCATCGCGCCTGTACATTCATGCAAGCAGGCGGACGGCGGACCGATCAGAAACCTCCTATGACGGGAGGCTTCTGATTGGTCTGCCGGCCGCCTGCTTGCATGAATGTACAGGTGCGATGGCATTTGTTTCAGTGGTACCCAGAAGTCACAATAAAGCTGGTACCACGGCGGCTCCCTGCACAATGGCCCGGGGCATGTTATTTCTTCAAGGTGCCCTGGGCCGCAGTGGGAAGCCTTGCGGGCCGCATGCGGCCCGGGGGCCGTGTGTTTGAGACCCCTGCTTTAAGTAAAGGTTTAAATCACAAGCTTTAATTGCTAGAGATAATACTGTGAGCTTATTGATGACTTTCCAAAAGGGTGGGATTCCCCTTTAAGTCACAACATAAAGTAATAAAAAAAACACAAACTTTCAAAGAAGTTTATAAATGTTGAGCAAACATATTTTGCCTGAATATATATTGTTTTCATACTGTAACATTTATATGTTATTATTTATATTGGAGCGGCATAGGAGGAAAATTAAAGCAGTAAATTATTGTGTTCTTCTCGGCTTTTTTTTTTTGCTTGTAAAGCATTAGGTGGCAGCAAAACATTACAGAGAGTTTGGGAAGCTAATTTAACTTTCTCATAGCAGCTCAGCACACAGCTCAGCTCTAGCTTCTTCAAGATCGGTTTAATGGAAATGCATTAGTGTTTAATTTTTACTGAATCTTTATGGACTTAATGTCCAGGTCATAGAATGCCCAAGACGGAGCAATGAATATTTTGAGACGCTCTGTTTTAAATCAGACACATAAGTAATAAATATACATGTTGCTTTTGTTTTAATAAAATCATTTTTATCAATAGAATAGAACTCAAACAATAGAATATACTATATCTCTTTTTGTTCACAATTATGTCATCAGTTTTAATTGATTCAGGTGGGAAGATTGAACAATAGAATTTCTTATTGTAATTTAAAATGTCAAGAATGTAAAAACGTTCTCATAAATGTAAAAGCTATACATTTAAACGTGTAAATTAAACATGGCTTATATTTTTTACCAGATTTGGAACTTGAATATTTGTATCCATAATTCAAGGTTGCACAGTCTATCACACTATTCAGATTTCGGGTGCGTTAAAGGGACTCTATCAGGTCATTTTTTAGTATGATCCCAATAGTACCCTTGAGTACTGCTGGGCAGCTCTTCCAGAGTATGTACAAATTATTACTGTACCCTTTATAGTTCTCTTGCTCTAAGCACCTCCACACCCAGCAGGCATCTAGCTTCACTATTCTGGTCTATTACTTTCACTGCTTAATAGTCCACAGTATGTAAATCTTAATTTATTATTTATTCCTTCCCAGGCAGCTATTCCTCCCCTCCCTCCAGTGCTCTGTGTCTCACACCTGCTTTCATTTTCACTTTGGATGTGTGCTTGCAGAGAAGGGCAGTGCTGTGATACCAGTACATGAATATTCATTCGCTGGGGAGTGTGCAGCAGAGAACTAAGTGATCACTCACTGTGATTGACAGATTGAATGACTCTCCTTTTTTGCAGTTTACAGAGAATAGGGGGAGAGTATAAATAAAAGAAATACATGAATAGAAAGAACTGCACCAGAGGAATTAGAAAATGATATTAGTTACATATGGATTTTTGACCTGACAGATTCCCTTTAAATACGCAAATCACTGGAGCAAGCATTGCTGTACTCAGAAAGACTCGGTGCTCGACATAGTGCAAGCCACTTGCTGTATTTGAATAGCTCACACTGGGGGTAAAATCATCATTATTGGATGTAGTGTAGATAAAAAAAGAAAATGATACAACACTGCCTTCCCTCCCTTGCAAGTGCTTTGCTTATGACTGGCTGTATATGGGCAGAGAGACAAACTGCCCAATTAGTGACGTCAATCCAATGAGGGTTAGGTCAATTTTGGGCCCAGAACAGAACTTTTTATAAAGTCCAGCTGAACTCTCAGAACCCAAACTTCCACAGGTCCACTCATCTCTAGTCAAAGTCCAAAGTTTTATCTTTTGGACTCGTAGTGAATGGAAACATTGAGGGCACATCTGAGTACTTCTGGAGTTAGATGTGTTAGAATAAAAGTAAACTTATATTCTTTACTTTTTTACCTGTTTGAATGTATTGAAGGATAAACCAGTTTGATTTTTTTTGTTTTGTGGAAAATAGTTTAGGCATATACAGTGTTGGCCAAAAGTATTGACACCCCTGCAATTCTGTCAGATAATACTCAGTTTCTTCCTGAAAATGATTGCAATCACAAATTATTTGGTATTATTATCTTCATTTAATTTGTCTTCAATGAAAAAACACAAAAGAGAATGAAGCAAAAAGCAAAACATTGATCATTTCACACAAAACTCCAAAAATGGGCCAGACAAAAGTATTGACACCCTTAGCCTAATATTTGGTTTCATAACCTTTAGCCAAAATAACTGCGATCAGCCGCTTCCGGTAACCATCAATGAGTTTCTTACAATGCTCTGCTGGAATTTTAGACCATTCTTCTTTGGCAAACTGCTCCAGGTCCCTGATATTTGAAGGGTGCCTTCTCCAAACTGCCATTATTAGATCTCTCCACAGGTGTTCTATGGGATTCAGGTCTGGACTCATTGCTGGCCACCTTAGAAGTCTCAGATGCTTTCTCTCAAAACATTTTCTAGTGCTTTTTGAAGTGTGTTTTAGGTCACTGTCCTGCTGGAAGACCCATAACCTCTGAGGGAGACCCAGCTTTCTCACACTGGGCCCTACATTATGCTGCAAAATTTGTTCGTAGTCTTCAGACTTCATAATACCATGCACACGGTCAAGCAGTCCAGTGCCAGAGGCAGCAAAGCAACCCCAAAACATCAGGGAACCTCCGCCATGTTTGACTGTAGGGACCGTGTTCTTTTCTTTGAATGCCTCTTTTTTTCTCCTGTAAACTCTTATGTTGATGCCTTTGCCCAAAAAGAGAGAACATTCTTCCAAAACGTTTTAGGCTTTCTCAGGTAAGTTTTGGAAAACTCCAGCCCGGCTTTTTTATGTCTCGGTGTAAGAAGTGGGGTCTTCCTGGGTATCCTACCATACAGTCCCTTTTCATTCAGAAGCTGACGGATAGTACGGGTTGATACTGTTGTACCCTCGGACTGCAGGGCAGCTTGAACTTGTTTGGATGTTAGTCAAGGTTCTTTATCCACCATCCGCACAATCTTGCGTTGAAATCTCTTGTCAATTTTTCTTTTCCGTCCACATCTAGGGAGGTTAGCCACAGTGCCATGGGCTTTAAACTTCTTGATGACACTGCGCACGGTAGACACAGGAACATTCAGGCTTTGGAGATGGACTTGTAGCCTTGAGATTGCTCATGCTTCCTCACAATTTGTTTTCTCAAGTCCTCAGACAGTTCTTTGGTCTTCTTTCTTTTCTCCATGCTCAGTGTGGTACACACAAGGACACAGGACAGAGGTTGAGTCAACTTTAATCCATGTCAACTGGCTGCAAGTGTGATTTAGTTATTGCCAACATCTGTTAGGTGCCACAGGTAAGTTACAGGTGCTGTTAATTACACAAATTAGAGAAGCATCACATGATTTTTCTAACAGTTCCAATACTTTTGTCCACCCTCTTTTTTATGTTTGGTGTGGAACTATATCCAATTTGGCTTTAGAACAATTATTTTTGTGTTGTTTTCATTGAAGACAAATTAAATGAAGATAATAATACCAAAGAATTTGTGATTGCAATCATTTTCAGGAAGAAACTGAGTATTATCTCACAGAATTACAGGGGTGTCATTACTTTTGGCCAACACTGTTCAATGTAAATCAGAAAGTGTGAGACCAGATAGAGTAACAAGCCAGTGATGGGGTATAAAACTATATTATCAAGGTTTTTGGCCTTATTGTGGTCTGATAGACCATCTGCAGTACTTGAGTGAATTTCTCAGCTTAGCAAAAAAGTATAAAGAATTTACAAAAAAAAGAAGAGAAATCAACAAAATATTTTACTAACAAAAAGGAATATAATTCTAAGATATCAATTATTCTGGAGAAGCCAGAAATACAGACATTGAACGGACTGGAAAAGCTTGGTACACCTGCTATCAATACTCTCAATACAGCAACAGGATGGAGTTTCACAGTTTGCAGCCGACCACAGCATGCTCTTTTTATTTTTCTTTTGTGAGTTTTAGTTATCTTTATGCCATGACATTAACGTTTAAAAGTTTGCCAGAAATATATAAAAAATGCTTGCTAATATAAGTGAAATATTTGTTTATCTTCAGCTAGTTGACTCTAACATGTTCCTAATGCGCTCTGTACTGGCGCCTCCATCCAAGAGCACATGTGGTCTTCCATATAGTTGTCGGCCTGTTCCCAGTCTTATATAATACATGAATGCATCTGGGTGCAAAGACAGCATTATACATTCTCTGCACAGCTGCTTGGCAGTTGCTCTTCAAGTGTTCTGTACCAAATATTCATAATCTTGTATTTCATCAGGCTTTTTTCCAGGCCTTGAGTCTGCCTCTAATCCAAACATAGCTACTTTAATGATTCACATTCTTGCTTTTATGTTTTAATTATTAAAAATAAAAGTATGCAGAACTTGCTATTGGAGTGGTCCTGACAAGAGCAATGGAACCAATTTGTGCTCATTCATATTAGGTTTGGGTATTTCCAGTGACAAAGTGATTTTTCCAATGACTGCTCGATCACTTATCCTCATAATCTTATCTTGCAGACTTTTCTTCTGCACGAGCGGCCTGTACAATGTTTTTTGTGTGCACAACCATTTCTACTTTCAGATACTCTATCTCCTCTCTCTATAGACTTTTGCAGACATCAGATTTAATTTGATCCCTCCCTGAAGACATATTTTTAGATGGATACAGGCTACAGACACTTTTAAAAAAGAAAAAAAGATTTTTTCATAAGTTAGTGATTATTACCGGGGCTGTGGAGTCGGTAAACCAAACATCCAACTCCGACTCCAACTCCTCAATTTCCCTGAATCCGACTCCAACTCCATGACTCCAATATCACAGTCCTGGTTACTGCTATAGATGAGTGATTCAATTCTAAATTAATTTAAAAGTTACCAAAGAATTTGGATCCATGCAAATCAAGCAAAATCGATCTCCTTTTTAAGAAATGTAAAAAATTTGGACTAATAAATCATTATTATATTCACGTTATTAGAAGAGGCGGCACTCACCGGGTACTTTTTTTGCAATTGTGACTTTAATCCACATGGAAGAGGTGACATAGTGCAGGGAGGTTTCAGTAGGGAAGAGGGGACAACCATCACCGTTTTGCACAGTTGCACTTTTACGGGTCTAACAACTCAGATTAAAGTCAGAATTGCAAGAAAAGTACCCGGTGAGTGCCGCCTCTTCTTACAACGTTTATTACAGTCTTATTGCTATAGGCAGAGCAACATCGGGAACATTCCAGCAGTCACCCTTGGATTACTGCAAACTGTTAATATAGACCCGTGCCTGGTTTTTACTCATTCAATATTATATTCACCCTTTGATGTCTGACTGAATACGACAACGTGGTTTTAACGCTTCACCCTTTGTAGTTTAATTTTCTGAGATAAAGACCTTTGGAATTTCAATGACTGTAAGTCATAATCATCAAGATTAACAGAAATAAACACTTGAAATAGATCACACTGTTTTTAATGACTCTATGTAATATATGTATTTTGTATTGAATTACTGAAAAACAAATACATCTTGATGATATTCTAATTCATTGAGATGAACCTGTATGTATAGACACAAACACAATTCACATTTCAACATAATAATGCGTTTGGTGTCTTCAGGGGCAAGAACATAAGAGTGTGGGCAACCCTCTTATAATGCAAGCTTACACAGCTTTATCAATGTTTTATTTTTTTTTAAGAATTCCCTAGTTATTTTTCACTACTTAAATAAATAGAAAAACTATATGTGTGTTATCTCCGTATTTATTTAGCATTTTTACTGATTTTGTAATTATTTTTTTCTGTTTTTGAACATAATGACTGGTAAAATTAAAAGTTTTAGTTAAAACTGTAACTCTGTCATGCCTTTTATAGAAAAATACATATAATCTGTTTTACCATGCTTTGTAAAATTTTAGGTATTGACAGCATTGAGTTACTGCCTGTGATAAAGCTGAGTTTTAGTTGCTGTTCAGTGATAACTTATCAAACATCGCCATCTGTTGACAAAGTTCTTTTAATAAATTGGTTGCAGTACAGTCTAATTTTTCCTGCTCAAGGCTCCGGTAGTTTCCAATCAGCCCTTGCACTAGTTTCACCCCTTCTTCTTCAGGAGCCTTTATAGCCTCAAAGACGCTGACATCCTGGTATGCTGATCCTTCTTTCTGGATTTCAGCTTATATGTATCCCTCTACATAGCACAGTCTATGAGTTATGAGTCCCTAGAACCCACCAAATTGTATAATGTAGTTAGTCTGTTCTACATGTTTATCATCAACTAGTTTTCTGCCATTATAGCTATTGTGTATTTGCCATGTTGTGAAATTAGACTGCATGTCCTGTTACAAATGTGATGCTATATATGTTACATATGCTGTATGTTGTACTGAGTATTTTATTCGTTTCTTGTAGTTTTACATCATCCTATGAATAAAAGTTGAAAAAGACCCCTTTCCGGTAACACTGCGTTAATGCTGACAAATTCTATCTTTTTAACGGAACCCTCCTGAACACACGCCACAATGCTGGTGTGACCCTAGCCTAAGACACTTATGTTCCAAGACGAATAAGTATCATCATAATGTATAGTAGTTTAGGGTAGGAATGAGTAAAGGAAAGGGTCACTTGTGAGGTGGACTGAGCATAATACTGACACCAATTGATGATATTGCTGTCATATGCTGCGTCATCGAGCTGTAATTGAAATGCATTTGCCAGACTTTGCAAAGCAGGGCAAATGTGACTAGTGTTTTGTACTACTACTGTTAGGCTAGAGTCACATTAGCGTCATGGAAGCACTAAAAGATAGCGTTTTTTATGTTGAAGTGTTAAAAAACGCTAGCGTTAATGCATCCATAGGGTCCAATGCAAAAAGTGCAATACGGTTGATGCTAGGCGATTTTGTTAGCACATCATAAAACGCGGTTTGCAACGTTTTTTTTTTTTTTGCAAAAACGCTAGCTTTTTTTAACATGGGAGTCTATGGGAAACGCTTATGTTAATGCATGGTACACATATGTACCATGCGTTAACACAAGCGTTAAAGCTAGTGCTAAATATGAAAAAATGCCATAAAAATGGCAAGGGGAAAAAAATGATCCTGTACAGCATCCTTCCAAACGGATGCAAGGTCCCAAATGTGACCCTAACCTAAGCCTAGGGTCACACTGCCGCTTTTAGTAGATTTTACCAGCATTTGCTAAAAACTTAGAATTTTGTCCTGCAGTGCATATGCAGTAATGACCAACCCTTTTGCAGAACGCTGTTCTTGGTAACCCGATGTGTTCAATATACTACAGGAATATCTCTTAACAAGTAGTTTTTATTGCGTATTAAAATGTCCTGTGTGGACCGTGTGATAGTGTTGCAGTGTTTGACATACACCATACATAAAAATATATAAACAAACCTCCCCCACACCCAAGAAAACACAATATCTATTGTATTATGGAAGAAATGTTGATTCCATAAATGTCACCTGAGCAGTGCTGGTGTCACGTATAATTCCTAGCGGGTTGTCTGGATGTAAAGTCTCCAGACATAAACCGCGGAGGTATTACTAGTCCGTCTGTCACTTTCAGTCACTGTTAGTATGTATCACAGGCGGAGTCCCCAAATAACATTTGTATAAGGTCGGGTCTCCAAATGATACGTAACATCTATTTGTATAAGGTCGGGTCTCCAAATGATACGTAACATCTGTATAAAGTCGGGTCTCCAAATGATACGTAACATCTATAAGGTCGGGTCTCCAAATGATACGTAACATCTAAGGTCGGGTCTCCAAATGATACGTAACATCTAGGTCGGGTCTCCAAATGATACGTAACATCTAGGTCGGGTCTCCAAATGATACGTAACATCTAGGTCGGGTCTCCAAATGATACGTAACATCTAGGTCGGGTCTCCAAATGATACGTAACATCTGCAGTGCATATGCGGTAATGACCAACCCTTTTGCAGAACGCTGTTCTTGGTAACCCGATGTGTTCCCTGGTTACCAAGCACACACAAAGCTGCTTGGCATCCGCTTTTGCTGAGTGGACAGGGAAACGCTGCACGCAGTGTTTCCTGTGGACTGAGGAAAAGCGCACCTCCTGCCGCTCTGTGTGCAGCTGCTACCAAGGTAAACAGAGGGTTTCTATGTACCCACATATTTAGAGGCAACACATGCCGTTATCGCTGTTCGGTATTAGCAATGGCCTGGAAACGTGGCTCTATAACCCAGTGTTATCCCAGCCTTACTGCCAGAACAATTGCTGCCAGCACTGCCTGTGGTGTTAGAGATGCGAATCTGTGATATTAACAATATATGAAAGAACTGATCAGCAACACCAGCAATGTGAACAGATGCTGGAAAAAGACATCTATAGGGAAACATACATCTGCACTCTGGGAGACAAAAAACGAGAAGCATGGTTTAGCAAAACTGCTGTGAAAATACTAAACAAGGCAAATACATGAAGCTAATGTAGAATGTAACAGAGGAAATGAGGCATAGCAAAACTGCTTAGGAATACCTGATGTATTGGCCAATCATGTGAGCCTGATGACCAATGACAAGGTGTTCTCCTCTATCGGGTACCTAATCAAAAATGCCTTTATGTGCAAATAAAATCTGCATGTGTGAGCAGTTAGGAACGTGGCTAAAATAAGATGGACGACACACCATGGCTATGGGGAGGAGGCGTGGTGAGGGTGCTCAGTCAGAAAAAAATATACTAACAATATATAAAAAACAATTTGACTGGCAACACCAGCAATGTGAACAGGTGCTAGCTGAATAAACACATCTATAGGGGTAGCATACAACTGCACTCTGGAACACAAGAAATAGTGAGACATGGTCTAGCAAACCTGCTGTGAATTCTACATTAGCTTCATGTATTTGTTTTATGATTTGTTATCTAAATTACCGTATATACTCGTGTATAAGCCGACCCGTGTATAAGCCGACCCCCCTACTTTTGCCCCCAAAAACTGGGAAAACTTATTGACTCGTGTATAAGCCGAGGGTGGACTCCAGCACAGGTATACAACCCCCAGCAGTGAGGTATACAGCAGCCTCCCCAGTGGTAGTATACAGCAGCAGCCCCAGTGGTATATACAGCAGCAGCCCCAGTGGTAGTATACAGCAGCCCCAGAGGTATATACAGCCCCAGAGGTATATGCAGCCCCAGAGGTATATGCAGCCCCAGAGGTATATACAGCCCCAGAGGTATATGCAGCCCCATATGCAGCCCCAGAGGTATATGCAGCCCCAGAGGTATATGCAGCCCCAGAGGTATATACAGCCCCAGAGGTATATGCAGCTCCAGAGGTATATGGAGCCCCATATGCAGCTCCAGAGGTATATATAGCCCCATATGCAGCCCCAGGAGGTATATGCAGCCCCATATGCAGCCCCAGAAGTATATACAGCCCCATATGCAGCCCCAGGAGGTATATGCAGCCCCATATGCAGCCCCAGAGGTATATACAGCCCCATATGCAGCCCCAGGAGGTATATGCAGCCCCATAAGCAGCCCCAGAGGTATATACAGCCCCATATGCAGCCCCAGGAGGTATATGCAGCCCCAGAGGTATATGCAGCCCCATATGCAGCCCCAGAGGTATATACAGCCCCATATGCAGCCCCAGGAGGTATATGCAGCCCCATAAGCAGCCCCAGAGGTATATACAGCCCCAGAGGTATATGCAGCCCCATATGCAGCCCCAGAGGTATATGCAGCCCCAGAGGTATATGCAGCCCCAGAGGTATATACAGCCCCAGAGGTATATGCAGCTCCAGAGGTATATGGAGCCCCATATGCAGCTCCAGAGGTATATATAGCCCCATATGCAGCCCCAGGAGGTATATGCAGCCCCATATGCAGCCCCAGAAGTATATACAGCCCCATATGCAGCCCCAGGAGGTATATGCAGCCCCATATGCAGCCCCAGAGGTATATACAGCCCCATATGCAGCCCCAGGAGGTATATGCAGCCCCATAAGCAGCCCCAGAGGTATATACAGCCCCATATGCAGCCCCAGGAGGTATATGCAGCCCCAGAGGTATATGCAGCCCCATATGCAGCCCCAGAGGTATATACAGCCCCATATGCAGCCCCAGGAGGTATATGCAGCCCCAGGAGGTATATGCAGCCCCAGAGGTATATGCAGCCCCCCCATCAATATACAGGTCCCCCCCCCGCCGCAATCCTGTAAAGGAAGAGATTAGTATACTTATCCCTCCGCTGTCCCACCGCCGCCGCCATCACGCTCCTCCATCTTCATCCAGCGTCTTCCGTCTTCTTTCAGCTTCCTCCTCTGTCGCGCCGGCAATGAAGTCATTGCCTGCGACCATCGGAGGAAGCCGGAATAAGACGGAAGACGCTGGATGAAGATGGAGGAGCGGCGGCGGGACACCAGCAGCGGGACACCGGAGGGATAAGTATACTAATCTCTTCCTTTACAGGATTGCGGCGGGGGGGGCCTGTATATAGATGGGGGCACTGTATACTGTATACACAGTATACAGTGACTCGCGTATAAGCCGAGGGGGTAACTTTTCAGCCCAATTTTTGGGCTAAAAAACTAGGCTTATACATGAGTATATATGGTATTTATTTATTTTTACACTACACTTTTAGCTGCCATGTTTGATTTAGGAACCCAGTCAGCAAGTCTGAGGATTTCAGGAAAACAACTGAATGACTGCAACCAATGACAGATGCTGGCAGAGAGGGTGAGTGGGGGAAGCAAGGAAAATTCATATGGTTTAATGAGTGGACCAAAAAATAGACTGCTGTCTTATGTTCGGGAAAACAGGCTATGTAAAATTGTCGTTCTCAGCGCCGCCTGCAGATCAATTAGTCACGCCCATATGGGCGTGCTAATGTGTTGTGAGCTCCCTCGCCCCCTCCATGGAAGGTATAGGACTACGCGCTGTGTTCTATGATATGGATGTGACGCGATTTGCGTCATACAGGCTATACCGCCCATGGAGGGGGGCGAGGGAACTCACAATAAATTAGCACGCCCATCTGGGCGTGAATAATAGATCTGCAGGCGGCGCTGAGAAGCCACAGGGAACGCCCTGTGTGACTTCTCAAGCACTGAGATGCCGCAGAAAGCAAGGTAATAAAGTCACTTTTAGATACTTTACAAATACCCTATCTTTACACAAAGAGATGCCTACAATGCATTACTGGAGGTGCAGGGACAGGTATAAATGGTCTAGGGCTGATTTTTAGGGGTCAGGTTCCCTTTAAATCCAAAAAACTATTACACAACTTTAATTGCTTTTTTGTTTCCGTCCCTTCCCCATACCCTACCTCCTCCACCTGATTAAACGTTTTTCCATAGTTTTTTATGTAGCTCAGTATGGAGGCAGTGAAAAATACAACTTGCCTTAGAAAAAACAACATTTATAAGGTTGTGTAAAGAAAAAGTATACAAGTAAACGGTATGGTTGTCATAATATAAATGCAGAAACAAAAAATAGAAGTTCTTAGGGCTCAGAATGGCCACATTTTGAAATGATTAGAGACAGTTTAAGACATCCCATTGCCTGTGCATTTACCAGTGTTATTACTTTGTGTTCAAGCAAATGGAAATGTTTCATATCCATTACCCAGGTGCTGAAAAGTACCATCATTTTAGTATGTTTGATGGATCATGTTACTGGACAAACTATTTTAGACCCAATATGGTCACATTATACATAAAACTACACTATAACATTTGACGCGGGGTTTTATTTTCAACCTATGGAAGTGTCGAAAAAGTAACACATCAGTAAAGCTAGCAAGGAAGATGTCATCATAAACTCACCTTGAGGTTATCATAAAAGCACTGGAATATAGGTTATTGTATCCCTTGTAAAAATCTTCTATGAAAAGAAGATCCTGCTGCTATGAGACAGATAAGGCTGAAATAACTCCTTCTCCCAACTAATCTACAAACACTTATTACAATTTCTTATAGCAATGTCTCCAGTTTATTTGTAAAACTATCATGAGAAGATCATTGATATTGTAGCTTAGCAATTATTTGAGAGGCCTTTAAGCTGAATGAAACAAGTCGTATAACCCCTGTTCTCGCAACAGAATGGCATTAACGGCTATCACTTAATAATATGAAAATGGGATCAGAAATGGCTGTCAATAAAACTGAGATCCTAATATATTTGCCTAAAAGGAAATGTAATATTATCTTGCTATTACATTCTCGCTCAACGGCACATAATTGTTTTGCCTTTAATATTACCATCCGTGTTTTCCTACATAGTTTAATAGAGTAATTTAGGCTGTTTTAGGAGAACCGGTTGGCATATAGCTTGTAATCTTTTCTCTGTTCATCTTTTAGAAAGTGGGATAATTTGGAAAGAAATAACAAGAAATAAATCACTTCAGTGTGACATTTCGCAGTGTTTGCCAGCATTGTTTGCCAAATTTAGAGTTTTTTTTTTTTTTACAACACTCGAAAAATAAAAAAAAAAGATCCCTTGGAAACACAGGATAGCAGCTTGTGATTAAAATACTTTATGCTTTCCTAAATCCTATCAAGAAAGTTATTTTAATGCAAATGTGTCATAAAAGCGTATTATCATCAAAGATAGTACATTATATATTTCAATTTACATTTAGCTTCCCATCGAAAGAGTTCATAAGCATTGACTGTGTTATATAATAACCTGAATGATGTAATTGTGTTGGATAAGCAGATGATAATTGCATTATATATTCCTTGTCTTTTAATCAGTTTTTACTGGCAAAAAGTAAATTGGAACATTACTATTGATTGCTGTGCTTATGGTAATGTTTAGCCGGCCATTGGTGTACAAATGTGGTCACAGCAATCAGATATTTTTTTATTGGAATATTGGACAAAAATGGGAACAAATGTATATACAGCTGGTGAAATAAGTATTGAATATGTCACCAACTAAATATATTTCTAAAGGAGATATTGACATGAATTTCTCAAAAGAACACAGTAGCTACTGTGGCGCCAGTTGGGGTACTGCACCCATAAAAGAGTGTGCAGTTATCCCTGTCACAGTGGGAATTCAAGGTTTGTAGGAGGCTCCCACCCCGGCACTCCCACACTCGAGCCTAGCCAAATGGTTGGAGCCCAGTCCCTGGGGGGAGAGTAGGGGAGGAGGGAGGAAGAAAAATGGGGAGTTTTAATTTGCCCTGAAGAGAAGAAGGAAAGGGAGCCCTGACAGAGAAAAGGGCTCTCCGAGGGAGGGGGCCTGAGAGAAGAAAAGGCAGCCCAGGAGAAGAGAGAGGGGCCCCCATACTGGAGCTCCCATACTTAGGGGGAACCCTGGTCCACCACGGGGAGCCGGCTCCGAGGACGCGGTGCAGGGAGTCTAGCCCCTGAGCTGCCAATACCGGTCATCGCGGGTCAGTCTACCGGCCCCGACACCCTGTCCACACAGCACCGCCACACCAGGATTGCCCACTAAAGGTCGAGCCCCCCTTCTTAAGAGCTGGGAAGCACGGGAACTCAGCAGCACCCCAAGGGGCCTGGTAGTAAGGGGGTAGTGCGGGGACAGGAATCAACAACAGGACCTGGGATAGTCAAGAGAAGGCATACCATGGGAGTCTCCGAGAGATCTTGCAGTCTGCTGTGACTACCCGGCCAGCTACCTCACAAAAAACTTTTTCACTGTGAACTGTATTGCCACCAGAACTGTTCCAGTAAAGTACCGAGGTAGAGTGACAGAGTCTCTGTGTGTTTGTCCTAATACTGCATTGCTGATAATTTGCTCCTACATACTGAATCCCCATCATCGGTGCACCACTGCCCCGGAGGCCCAGCTCCACCTGCAGGGAGCTGTTCCATCTAGGCTGCCATACCATCCCACTCCAGAGGACTGGTGTCTAGAGTCACCAGAATCAGCAGGTGGCATCACTAACTTTTTATTCCCATTATATAACCCCTTTTTGAAAGCATAGCCCCCAGGGCACGGGTCTGGGCAGGCCACCAGTGACATCCCAACCTCAGCAAGGGCCCAGATACCCGAGTACTCCATATACCCTGGGGCGGCACACTACCCATCCAGTACAAACATGCAAAGAAATCAAACCATAGATGTCCATTAATTTAGTTAAGCTTATAGAGTACTGATGGGTGAACCCGAACTGCAAAGGTTTGTGGTCCGTACCGAACACCAAGTGTTCAGGGACAGATCCCGAACACAGAATTCCCTGGAACGCCCATGTTACAGTTTGGGTTTGGTTCGGGTGTGGGAGGCTATAAATTGAAAGCAAATAGTTATTAAACTGCAGCATCATACTTACCTCTTTCCCGCCATCCCACTGCTATACTTCCGGGTCACTCATTAACTTCCTGGATATTCACTGCAGAGGGAACCAACAGCCAATCATGGATGCTGTCACAGGGAATGGGTGTCTGATTGGCTATTGGGGTAACCTACAACCAGCCCATACATTCTTGCAACTAAAATGTATGGGCAGTTTCCAGAATACTTCAGCAGCCAATCACAGATGACCATTCTCTGTGACAGTGCCTGTGATTGGCTGATGGGTCCCTTTGCAGTGAATATCCAGGAAGTTAATGAGCGTCCCGAAAGTAAAGCGGTGGGATGGCGGGACACGGTAAAAATGATGTTGAAGTTTTATAACTATTTGCTTTCATTTTACAGCCTATCAGCCCCCATTCCATAGTTTTAAAGTTGAAGTTCGAGGTTTGGACTCAAGTTCAAGTCATGTTCGACCACAAACTCGGACTTTAAAAAAAAGTCTGGACGACTCTGCTGAACTTGAATATCGGTAGCTTTGCCTATCACTGTTACGCTAGGATCAACTTTGTGTCAGTTTAAATCTTAGAATTCTGCATCCTGAGCACATAGCATTAATGTGTTGTAATGCCGTGCTCAGGGTGCCTATACATCGCTATGGTTGCCAGTGTTCCAGTGCAGCCGGCTGCTTGACACAGAAGGACCGGATATGCGCTTTTGCTGAGCGCACAGGAAATGTGGTTTGCAGTGTTTTCCTGTGCTCTCAGGAATAGTGCATATCCGGTCCTTCTGTGTCAAGCAGCCAGCTGCACTGGAACTTTGCCAACCATAACCATGTATAGGCAGCACAGCGTTACACAACATAAATGCTATGCGCTCAGGCTGCAGAATTCTAAGTTTCAAATGAAAGCGTCAGCCAAAAGCCAGATGCAAATCTGGCTCTAGCCTTAAGGAGCCTTATAGGCCATGCAATGCTGGGAATTTATAGGGAGCATGACAGCTGACACATGTTACACAATCAGTGGACAGAATGTATCAGACACTTGCTGCATCATTCCAGCCAAATATGTTTGAATTTAAAACACTTTGACTTTTCAAGGAAAACATAATTATATAGCCGTCGGGGACCAAGACGCACAGGAGACTAATCAGAAAGGCAGTTTCTGGCGACTTCTTCCTGCCTGCTATATTGAAGTAATTGTTCTTTTCTTATACATGAATGCAGGGATGATACCCATCACTACATGGCAATAGGCAAAATGATTATGATGGAGACCCATCTGCCTGACTAGTCTCCTGTACAGCCTTATTCCTGGAGTCTATTAAACAGTTTTTCTCTATAACACAGCAATTCAGAGTTAAACATATATGGCTACATAAGTGCTGTTTCTGATTTGTGAAGCATGTCGCAGCTGATTGACTGCCTTTAACTATTCATATAGTCTCTTCGTAGAGGAAAATGATAGTGAAAAATTGGTCTAAACATGAAGAAAAAAGAAGCAAACACTTAATGATCCACAGCCATACCAGCATAGCACCATTACTATATTTTACTGTCACTGTAAGATCTCGTACACTAGACTGTATTTTCGGCTTGAATGATGTCCGTAAAAAAACTGGACAGCAATTGGACCAATGTTATTCAATGAGCCAGTTCAGATGACCAACTTTTTGTCACTAACCAAATCTGTGTTTGAAAAAAATTTCAACAATTCCTCCAGAAATCAGTTGAGACTTACCCATTCAAGTCTATGCTATGGGTGCAAAAAAAATTGCATGACATCCAAGTGCAATACAATTTTCTCAGACTGACAGATTGCAGAAGAAATAGAAACTTTTTTATGAACTCATCTCAACATCTGAGTGAAGCAGATCCCCATGTGATCAAATTGATCAAATTCAGATCAGATTCTGATCAGAGTCTGATTAGCATTGACAATTTCTCTTGGATGGAGAAAATATGAGCCAGTGAATCCAGCCGAAGAGGAAGACAAGAGACTTGCGGGGACAGCTCTACAGAAGTGCAGCAATGGAACTGTCGGGAGTATACGTTTCTTTATTTGTAGACTATGTTAGGACAGGTTATAAAAAGAGTGGAAAACACCCTTTTGCTCTTATTACTTTTGTTAATCTGTTTTTCTTTGTAATTAGTCTGGGTGCTGGATTCCATGTAATAAAGGTGATTGAATGTGAAAAAATGTTCATTTCACTCATGTAATTGTTTGCACTAAATGCCAGTTTGTTAATTTACATTGTTGCCTTTAGCTCCTAAATTCTGAGATTTATGGTAATAGATTTTTTAGTCACCATTCAGCCATTCTCCTACAGCATTTGCATGCTATAATTGAGCCACACAATATCTGAATAATATATTCAAACTCAACCCAAAGACCTACAATGTTTGTTAACCTTAACCCCATTGTGCTATGTGCCCTATCTTTATAGCAGTAGAGCTTTATAGTTAGTGTAAAACTCCTTAATCCTATTCCGGCTAAGAAATGTTTACATTTTTCAGCTTTAGTTGCCACGTGCTGGGGGGCTACTCCTCACCCTGATTGGGTGCGCTTAGGTATCATTGACTTTATATTGGTGTTTCTGGGGATCATTTTGGGATCCCTGGGACTCCTTCATTGATATTACTGCCCTCTTGTGTTTATAATTGTACTATGGGTTGCGGCATTTGGAGTATTATCTAGCTCCTTTAGGTTACTGGTTACCTTATCATTATTTAGGCTGCGTTCACACATTTGTGTATTTTGCTGCGCTTTTTTGCGCGCTCTTTTTGCCGCGTTTTTCAGCCGCGCAAAAAAGCGCAACAAAATACGCAGGGGCTTTCACACACTGCGCTTTCTTTACTCCAGAAAGCGCAGTGATGTCACAGAGGGGAGGAAGCATCCGGCTTCCTCCTCCCCTCTGTGACAGCTGTGACAGCCCCATTAGATTTCACAGTGTATTAATACACACTGTGAAATCTTAATTAAACAAAAGCAAGTGAATGAAAAATAAAAAAGAATGAATACTTCACCTCTCCGACGCCTTTTCCGGTGTTCGGTCTCCGGTTCCATGTGAGAGGTGTTCTGACAGGACCTGTGGTGACGTCAGAGGGGCGTTCCCGGGGCGTTCTGGAGGCCCTAATATAGCGTGCCCCAGGGGATCTTGAATCTTATAGGTGAGCAGTATATGGTAAGTCTTGCGTGTGGGGATAGACGGAAAAGCAACCAGCTGGGTAATCAGTGCTGGTTGCAGCCAGACATAGAAAAAATGAAGTTCGGCAAATCCTTCAATAATCTTAGATATATATATCAGAGAATGTTTAAATAAAAGGATTAAGTTGTGGCAGCAAGTGTCTGGATATAACACAGTCACTCCTTTTGGACTAGTACTCCTGTCGGGCAAGTCGCAATGAGATTTATATTAATCATTATCAATTAGTGGGCCTGTGCAATATAATAACTGGTTGGGACGATATTTTAAACTGCCGTATATACTCGTGTATAAGCCGACCCGTGTATAAGCCGACCCCCCTACTTTTGTCCCCAAAATCTGGAAAACCTATTGACTCGTGTATAAGCCGAGGGTGGACCCCAGCACAGGTATACAGGCCCCCGCAGTGGTGTACAGGCCTCCCCAGTGGTAGTATACAGCCCCCAGAAGTGTGGTATACAGCAGCCTCCCCAGTAGTACATACAGGCCCCAGCAGTGTTACAGCAGCCTCCCCAGTGGTATATACAGCAGCAGCCCCAGTGGTAGTATACAGCAGCCCTAGAGATATATACAGCAGCCCCAGTGGTAGTATACAGCAGCCCCAGAGATATATACAGCAGCCCCAGTGGTAGTATACAGCAGCCCCAGAGGTATATACAGCAGCCCCAGTGGTAGTATACAGAAGCCCCAGAGGTAGTATACAGCAGCCCCAGTAGTAGTATACAGCAGCCTCAGTGGTATATACAGCAGCAGCCCCAGTAGTAGTATACAGAAGCCCCAGTGGTAGTATACAGCAGCCCCAGTAGTAGTATACAGCAGCCCCAGGGGTATATACAGCAGCAGCCCCAGGGGGTATATACAGCAGCAGCCCCAGGGGGTATATACAGCAGCAGCCTCAGGGGGTATATACAGCAGCAGCCCCAGGGGGTATATACAGCAGCAGCCCCAGGGGGTATATACAGCAGCAGCCCCAGGGGGTATATACAGCAGCAGCCCCAGGGGGTATATACAGCAGCAGCCCCAGAGGTATACAGACCCCCCACATAAGTAGTATACAGGGGCCCCAGCTGTATACAGCCCCCCCGTGGTATCCAGTGCCCCCCTTGCTGCACACCTGTAAAGGAAGATGTCAGTATACTTATCGCTGCCGCCGCCGCCGCTCCGCTGCTCAGTCACCGCGCTGCTCCGGGTCTTCATGCTTCCTGTTCCTTCTCAGGCGCTCGAACAATGACGTCATTTCCTGAGCACCGGAGAAGGAACAGGAAGCATGAAGACCCGGAGCAGTGCGGTGACCGAGCAGCGGAGCGGCGGTGGCGGCAGCGATAAGTATACTGACATCTTCCTTTACAGGTGTGCAGCAAGGGGGGCCCTGGATACCACGGGGGGGCTGTATACAGCTGGGGCTGCTGTATACAGCTGGGGCTACCGTATATACTCGTGTATAAGCCGAGGGGGGACTTTTCAGCACATTTTTTGTGCTGAAAAACTCGGCTTATACACGAGTATATACAGTATATGAAAATATGAGCCTTTTAACCTGCATAGATATATGCCATCCTGTTTTGCATACATGATAAAATGTGTATATGCATGTATTTTTCGATGAGAAACCTGTGAATATATAGTGCTACTGTTTTGTAACCTAACTCCCACCCCTTGTACTGCACATGAAATATTAATAAAAATTGCACTAACTTAGAATT
Organism: Allobates femoralis; assembly: GCA_033576535.1. Lineage (NCBI taxonomy): Eukaryota > Metazoa > Chordata > Amphibia > Anura > Aromobatidae > Allobates > Allobates femoralis. Next base: position 739,183,666 of record JARQOC010000003.1, on the reverse strand, counting down.
TTGGACCGTAGAGTCATTTTTTTCTCTTTTCCCCTTCTGGGAATCATTTAACTCCTGATGCATACGATTGGTCCATTTATTAAAGATGTTCTTAATAATTTACATCCTGTGTAAAAATAATAGGTGTTGTTTAACCATTATTGCTTTATACCTACCTCTCATACCATTGCGAGTATTGTATTACTATTATTGTATATTCCCCACTGTATGCATACTTATGTCTTTATATAATGAGTGTGTCACCCACAGCGCCTTGTTACTTTGTAACTCTTGTTTTTAATTGATTTTATTATCTCTTGTCCACAGTTGTTGGTCCTTTCACTTAATGTTTTTGATTCACTGCAGTGTTCGCCCCTTTTACAGAAGTTCTCTCACTTCCTGCCATCAGACTTTTCCACTTCTGTTGCTGCAGCATCTGTTGGTTATCCCTCTCAAGAGCTGTTGCACCCGTTACATACATTGGTAATTAGCTTTTTTCCTCTGCTTCTTCCAGTGTTGTCATTCTTTATTTGACGCATGCATATGAGGGCATGATTTTTTTGCAGGACGGATTTGTTCTGGCACCTTTGCTCTGTACTCCAGAAGAACAAGTTGACAGACAGCTAAACTCTTTCCCATCGATGCATTGACTTGGACACAGGGGGTCATTTTCTTTCTTTTAATGTTCTTTTTATTTAGTATATTTCAGCATCAAATAACATATAGCAACTGACATTGCATATTAGAATAGGTAAATGTAGTAATAACACTGTCAATCAAAATTAAAATGGGTGTCAACCATTAGAGTATGTAAATAAGCATGAAAGGGAGGCACGAGAGCAAGTCGAGTTACAGTGCCACCAAAATGTAATGTCCAGGTACAAACGAAGCCTAAAATTGAACAGGTTCATGATAGAATATGCATCTGAATTGACAGCGTTAACGCAGTCTTACCTTTCTGGTAACACTGTACTAATACTGATAAATTCTACGTTTTAAACAGAAACCCTGAACGCACACAATAACACTGGTGTGACCCTTGCCTTATTGTAACTAATTTTTACTGTTTAGTGCTGCTCATTTAATGCTGTTTACAGTTTCCTTTTTCTTACGATTTTTGTAAATATGTTAATAATTTTGCTTAATTTGCATGCCCAAGAAACTTGCATTCAATCGTCCATTTATATAGTACTCCATTATCTCCAAGTTCATTACAATCGATTTCAGAGCAATCACTGAGATTGCATTGCCTTTTGTAGAAGAATGGCGTGTGATCAGGCTCACTGAAAGATAACTAGCGAAAATGATGTATTGTAACAAAGAGATAAATGAAAAATTTAAGAACTCATCATGCTTGAAACTCCCAAAATTGCACTTCCATTTGCAAGTACCACCTGGTGCAAATCCTCCGGAGTGCTCGACTACACTGGTGCTCAAAGAGTCAGCTTGCAGGACAGGAAGGAGGAATAAGCTGGCTCTCGGCGCGTTTCCGACATTAACAGCATCCTTGTCATAGAAACGTGTCAGAAGCTGTGGTTGACATCTTCAAGACCACTGTTACTCTTTTAAAGATATGGAATAAAAATCCACATAATTTTTTATTCTGGATGTGCCGGTTTATTCTTCCTTCTTATATTGTACCAAATAGCTGTCCCTGTCAAGTTTAGACACAAAATGCAAACATTTTTTAACCAAAATTTATCAGATTTTTTTACATTAATTTTTCAATACAACAAACTAACCTTTATTATTTTGGATGATATGTAATATTATTGTGACTCCGTCTGGATTAAATTTTTTAATAGCATCCTGATCACAAATTTGAGAAATGGCAAAATTATTGAAAATCATCCAACTAAGTTTTTTTAAAGTTTAGGTTGGATGATTTTAGGCAAAATTTTATTTTTTTGCATGACTAATTTGTTTACAAAATTGAAAAAAATTTTTGGGGTGTGAGAATGACACATTAGCAGGAAAATAATTAAAAAATAGTTTTAAAAGTTATTGAAATAAATCACTGTTGCACAGTCAAATTGGTTCAAAAACAAAATCGGTAGAAGTTAACCATTTTTGTGATGCTGGAAATCAAAAAGGTGCTTATATTTGCAGATTAGCTCTAATTTTCAAGATACAGAGGTTGAAATATCTTATGACAACTTCATGCAGACTTATAGAAAAATTAGATCTTTAATATGTCATCATCATTATTTCACTGTTAGTAGCTAGGCCATTACATCATCTATTTAGTTGATTGAGGTTTCAGTATTTTATCAAATTAAGGTGCCCAATCGAAAAATTCCAACTCAGGTTCAATGTAACTTTAATTACAGCTGTATCACCACATCTCATAAATGTTCTCTGTTTAAGGTAACACGTCAGCTGATCGACTCGGTGACGTCACAAGAGGTCTGTCACCCACATGGAGACGGTCACATCACCAGAGCAGCCAGAAAGGTGAAGTATCCTACGGGAGGAGATTTTTTATTTTTAACATACCGGAGGGGACAGAACAGGGAACAGGACAGGGAACAGAACAGGGAGAGGACAGGATAGAGGACAGGATAGAGGACAGGATAGAGGACAGGGAGGACAGGATAGAGTAGATGGAGGGTGGAGAAGTAGGGAGACACAGGGGGTTATGTACTGAGCACTGCTTCTGGGCATGCTCAGTACATAACCACGGAGCCGACATCAGATCCAATGTAGACACGGATCCGATGTCCATAAGCTCCCATGTTGTCTGCACACTGACTGTCACAAATCCATCACGGATCTGTGGTGTCAGATTTTAGTCACAGACATCAAAATCGCAGTAGGCTATGATTTCGGCTCCATGACTAAATTGGACAGCAACAGATGGTGCTAAAATCGGATGCCAATAGGGACACATCCGAACCTATCCGTATACATGGGAGGCAAAATCAGATCCATGTGTATCCGTTTTGAAACAGATACACACAGAATCGTGATGTGAAACCAGCCTTAGACTTTTCCTCTGATTGTCCACTCCTGGTTTTGGCTACAAAAACTGCAACAGCAATCGCGTAAAAATACGCAGCAAATATGCAGTGTGTGAACGGACCCTTAGAGTTTCTTACATTAGTTTCTTAGCACATTCACATGTTACTACATGTTTTGCACATACGCCTTATTTTTGCATTACCAAAACATATACATTTTCATGCATATAGATAGGTGAAACTTGACTACCATGATAAGAATAGATGAGAGAACCTTTTGAAGTTTGGTTAGTTTCGGCCGGTGCAGCCAAATGATTTGGTGCACTGTTTGTGACCCTGAAGGTGACCTGAACCTCAATGGAAGTTACTGATTGGCAGTTCAGCTTTTTGTCCACATACAGCTAGCCACAAGTAAAACACTTACAAGTGTGGGAAGGTGGTGTTTTTATTTTTTCAAATTAATTTAAACATGCAGTGCACCCAAAAACTGCGCTTTTAAGCCCAGTGAGAAATGATTGAACACTGCATGCGGCTACAATTACTGACTACTACCTGAATTTTAGCTGAATGGTAGGTGATCAGGACAAGATTTGGCTTCCAGAGATATGCTGCAATAGATGTGCATCACATCTTACCCAGTGGTTGCATGGGAGGAGACAATCTATGCTTTTTGCAGTTGCATTGATCTGAAGAGACAGTGGATAACAATACCAATTTGTTTTTCTTTTTTTTTCCCCCGAATTAGGAAAGACATTTCAAGGAAGAAGGGGACTTTACAATGTTCAAACATTCTGTCATAGGATGGTAGTGATGGATTGAGATAACTGGGTAACTTAGTCTCACTCTCAGACAAGGGAGCCCTAGCTCACCCTATTCCCAGAGATACCTCTAATGGTGAGGATGTCTGGGACTCAATGCTTGTCCTGCTCCTGACTAACCCTAGGCTAACATCCCCTTTCCTCCACCCAGGGGGCCGGTGTAGGAACAGTAAAACCCCACACATGATGTTAAACTTCAAAGGAAAAGGAAGCTTCTGAAAAGCTTCAGCAGAAACTGCAGAAAGCATCCATAAAGCTTAATGGTCAAACAGAGAATGAACTCTATCAGCAACATCAGGTGATGAGTCATAAGACTATTTAAAGTTTGCAGGAGTGGTCAAAAACAACATCACCTGATACAGACAGCAGCAGCAACTAGAAAAAACTGACATTAATCCTTAATGTCCAAAAGAGCATTTACATCCATTAAAACTACGAAAACTGCAGAGCAGTTCACTTGACTCAGAGACTGCAAAGCACTCTATTCATGACACTTTCCATCTGCAATATGCCCACTACCAAATAAACAACTGTTGGTTCCAAAAGCACCAGAAACATTTTCAGTTAAGTCAAGTGAAGAAAAAAATGTTAATTGGTGTCATGAAGCATCTTCCTCTGATAACCCATACGTTCTATCAGCAACTTTAGATGAAATATACCTTATAACTAGAGATGAGTGGACCTTTTGAAGTTTGGATTTGGTTCGGTTCAGGGAACGAGCATATGTTTGCCATATAGATTGGCGAACAACTCACCAAACTTCTCAACCCAATTCAAATCAAGGGCATAGAAAATACCTTCAAAGGGCCCAAAAGCTGCTCAAATTAGGGCAGACACCAGGAAAATTTCATTTGTTTCCAAGAATTAGCATTTTTTTAGGTGTAGTCATGGTGCTCAGAGAGCACTGCTAACTTCATGAAACACACATTAAAGACACCCCAAGAAGAGTCTCCACATTTCAAAAAATTAGGGCCAGATACCACCAAAGTTGCATCAATTGACCCAGACCAAAAATCATAGAATGGCACAGTCTGCATGCACACTCAGGTGGCATAAGTATCAGCCTCCTGAACTACTACTGGAAGAAGAATTCAGGTGTGTCAGTGACCTGCATCAGACCAGTGGCTAAGGAGCCCTCAAACCTTATGCAACGGCTCCAGTCCATTTTATGCCCTGCCACATTCAGGTGGCATGAGTATCAGCTTCATGGACTACTCTAAGAAGGATTACAACAAGGAGGAGGATTAAAGTGAGTCAGTGGTGACCTGTATAGGTCCAGTGGGCAGGAAGCCCTCAAACCTCTAAAACCATCCCAGTCAGTTTTATGCCCCACCACAGTCAGGGGCACAATGATCAGTTTCATGGAGTATTACCAAAAGAATTATTCAGCTGGGTCAGTGACCTATATAGGCCCAGTGGGAAGAGGGCCCTCAAACCTCATGCAACCGCTCTAGTCCATTTTATGCCTCATCACAGTCTTATGGCACAACAATCAGTTTTATTGAGTATTACTAAAAGAGTTATTCAGTTGGGTAAGTGACCTGTATAAGCCCAATGAGCAGGGGCCCTAAAACCTTATGCAACCACTCCAGTCCATTTTATGCCCTGCCACACTCAGGTGGCATGAGTATCAGCTTCATTGACTACTATAAAAAAGATAACAACAAGAAGAAGTATTCAGGTTGTCAGTGACCTCTAAAGGCCCAGTGGGAAGGGTGTCCTAAAATCTCATGCAAATGCCCCAATCAATTTTATGCTGTGCCATAGTCAGGTGGCACAACAATCACTTTCTTGGATGTGAGGCACCGCCGGCATGATCCTCATAGCCGGGGTACATCACATGTAGGATCAGAGGATGATCCTGTGCACACTGGCCGGTTTTCCTGTGATGATAATACGGTGTGAACCAACCTGAACACAGTGAGGTTTCATGAGCCTAATGAGCGGCAGTGGGAGTGGGATGAGAACGAGGAGTCCATGAGGAATAGGATGTAATGAGTGAGTGCTGACAACCCGGAACACAGGGAGTTAACCTGAGCTTGTGAAAGGCTGATTACAAGCAGCTGAGGGGGTGTGTCCATGTGGGAGTGGCTGGCACGATAAGAGCCGGCCACCTGAGTGATTGTGAGATTCATTCATTCTGGAGGCTGAGATTGATCCTGGAAGCTGAGAGTGATTGAGATGGAAACTGAGACCAGCCTGAGTGCAGAGCAGTCCAAGGCTCTGTGTGCATGACATGATGGGAGCATGCTAGCTCCATGCCGGTGCCGAGGTCCGTGGTCGTGTCCGCACCTAGAGGGGGAAGCCGTGGTTGACCCGTGGACGCTAGACCGGGCGTGGGGTGAAACACGCCCGGGAAAGGAGCCTGTGGGGATGCCTGGTGGAACCTGTGACCCAGGTAGCGAGACCGGGATCCGTGCCCGGTAAGAAAGCAGTTCCCGAGCGATAGTGTGAACTGTGCACCTGGTGTGCGTAAATCATGTTAGGCGAGTATAGACCGCCCTTGGGACCGACTCAGTGGAGTCCGTTAAAGGTCCTGATGAACCGGAATGTATGTAGCCCGTGGAGGCAATTGTATGTAGTGTGCCAGGCGGGCATAGACCGCCTTTGGGTCCGAGTCAGAGTACTCAGTTAAGGGACCCGATGAACTATGTGTATGAGGGCGTAAGTAATGGCCCTGAATGAGAGATGATGACCTATATAAGACTCATGTATAATAATGTGGAGAGACAGTGACCCAGCTGGTATGGATGATGTTGGAGGCGTTCCGTCCTTGGGACGAGAGGGAGGCTTGCCCTGCTGCTTGCAGAGGGTACCTGATCCCTCAACCACGACCTCTAATGGTGTGGGTGTGCCTGTGGTGCCAGAGACAGGGGTAATAGGGCTCCTAGTAGGTAACGGATGTAGAGGTTCCCGTGCACTATGGTTTGCCAGTCCCTGTAATGGGCCATGGAGGGGCCACAGTCCATGGATGTGGGCTGTGAGCAGGTGTGTGATCCATGGACGTTTGAATGATGGATCACATACGGTGTGTAAGGTCCCGGTCAGGCAGGATTCCTGACTACGGGTGAATGTTGTGTCATCATGCTGGGGTGACTAAAGCCAGGCGGCAGGTACCGCCATTGGGACCCACAGGGCCCGTTGAGGCGTATGTAACGAAGGTCAGAAGCAGGGGTTAGAAGGGCTCCCGTACTGGGTAACGCGTGGTTAGGCCGGAGGCCGCAGCCCCACGGGTTACTAGGGTTTGCCAATCCCTGTTATGAACCCGGAAGGGTCATCATCGAAGTATATCAAATGTATTTATTATAAAGGTACTGTAAGATGTGTAAGTAGGCCGGAGGCCGTAGCCACCACGGGAGCTGTTAGTAGAGCTCCAATGGGGACAGAGAGTCGTGGTTACAGGTCCCGGGTTACTGTGAATGTATATGTACAATGTTTTATGTAATGTATGATGTGTTTATGTAAAGTGTTTATATGCAATGTGATATGTGTCCAACATGCTACCCAGGTTATGTTATTATATGTGAAAAATAAACGGGTACACATTGGTTAAACTTATAAACACGTGTTTGTTGTCGTTTGCAAGCGGGTTCCCCGGTTGCTACCTCACATGGAGTAAAACAGAAAAAATTATTCTGCTGGGTCAGTCAGATGAATAGGCACAGTGCTCAGAGAGCCCTGCTAAATTCACAAAAGACACTATAAAAACATCTCAAGAAAAGTCTCCACATTTAAAAAATAATTAGGGCCAGATACAACCAAAGTGGCATCAATTGACCCAGAATAAAAAAATTGTATATAGACGCAGCCTGCATGTGAAGGTTAAACATTGATTAGTAACATGTGGATAAGTGACTTGTTTAGGTATTATGGTCAGAGAGCCCTGCTAAACTCAGGGAACAGACAAGAAGGATATCCCAAAAAGAGTATCCACATTTTAGGAAATGTGTGCCCGTTACCATAAAAGTAGCATCAATTGAGCCAGAAAAATATTTGTATAATGACGAAATAACTGCAGCACAATCAAAAGTACAATGAGGTGGAAAAGTCATTCGAGATCCATGAAATGTTCATCTTGAAGAACGTTCGGTGGTCTACACTTTCATGGGACAGCCTGATGTGCTTGTTCATCAGGACACCTGTAGCAGTGCTGAAGACCCATTCCGAGAGAATGCTGGCTGCTGGGCATGACAAAATCACTAAGACGTGACTGGAGAGCTCATGACTCTGCTCCATTTTTGAAGCCCAAAACCAAAAGGGCACAAACTTCCCTTAATGTCATGGATATGGAGCTCTTGAAACTCCTGCACCATCCATTCCAGTCGTACACTATGTGTCAGACTTGTATTCAGTTCTGCTGGTTTAAAAATTTGGTCAAACGACTCCCAGAAATTGCTTCTGACACTTAACCTGCTGCTGCTAATCTGTCTACGTGGACAGCTCGACATCTCCTGGGTTGGAAGTGTAGATCTGTGATGCGTACTGTGTCCCTTAGTGCTGTGTTGGGTAAAACCAGTCCTATATTTGTCTACAAGCTTTTTTTGATTCAGCAGCATGCACATGTCCCTGTCCAGGTCAGGACAGGGACAAATTTTATGGACTTTTCTTTCGTGAAAGAATAGAGTATTGAGGCACAAGAAAGCATTATACCAGTTGCCAGGGAGACGGTGGATGATTCTCCTTTAATTTTGGGGCCTGTGGATCAGGAGGCAGTACCCCTTGAAATATTGTTAGAACCCAATCATCAGTAGGTGCTTTCGTTTATGCTAATCTACTCTCCTCATATTCCTGTAATTTTAGGAATATCCTGGTTACAGTTTCAGAACCTGAATATCAACTGGGAGACTAAGGAGATCTCTTTCTCACTGAAGTGTAGCCCAGCAGGAAGTCAAACAGTAATGGTTCCAGAATGGCTGCACCCAGAGTGTTCAGTGCAGGTATCTACTTTACCTTCAGTTTATAGAGAATTGTCCAATATCTGTAATAAAAAGAAAGCGGATCAGCTTCCAACACAAATTCACTACGATTGCCCTATTGACTGCTCCAGTGGGCTACAATTTCTTTCAGTAATGTCTATCCTTAGGTGGCTTTGGAGCTGCCGGTCATTAAGGAATGCATAGATGAGAATCCAGCCATGGGGTTAATTCAACCTTCTTCTCACCAGCAGGTGCATCAAGGATAGAATGCTTAGACCCTGTATTGATTATCAGGAACTCAATAATGTAACCATCTGGAAGCAGTATCCTTTGCCTTTGATCCATGAATTGTTAGAGACAGTACGTCATGCTAAAATATTCTATAAATTAGACCTTCATGGGACATATAATCTGTTCCGCATCCATACCAGTAAAGAATGGTTGATGGCATTCAGATGCCGGTAAAGTAATTTTGAATATCTAGTGATGCCATTTGGGCTTTGTAATGCTCTCGCCACTTTCTAGCATCTAGCCAATGATATTTTCAAAGACTTGTTGGACTATTTTATAATGATTTATCTGGATGAAATTTGTAAATTTTATGACTCATTATAGGAGCATTAGGAGCATTTCAAGAGAGTATTAAGATGTCTGAAAAAGAATCATCTTTACATCAAGCTTGGGAAAAATGAGTTTCATCATACTGAGATTCAATTTTTAGGTTATGTCATTTCTCCTCAGAGTCTAAACATGGAATCCAGCAAGATCCAGGCAAACTTAGATTGGCCAGTACCAAGGAACGTTATGAGAGTACAATGTTTCATCAGTTTTGCCAATTTCTATAGACGACTCATCCGAAATTTATCTAACATTGTCCATTCTATCACTCTATTGACAAAAAAAGTAGAAGTCTTCACAAGCTCAGGAGGTATTTGATCATTGTAAGGCCTGTTTCACCACAACAACACTCTTGATCCATCCGGATCATGCACATCTTTCATCATGGAAGTGGATACTTCGTATTGTGCACTGGGGCCATTCTCTCACAAAGAACAGGAGAGAAAGGTTTGTTGCATCCATGTGCCTTTTTCTCTTGTAGGCTTTCCTCTGCAGAGAAGGATTACGAAGTGGGAGATAAGGAGCTACTAGAAATTATCATTGCTTTTAAACTTTTCCTGCGAAAAGTTCACTTGAGTTCAGCGTTTTAGCTAAACTCAAGTGACTCAGGCTGCGATGTCACAGCGGGAGGCGGAAATCAGTCAGTTTCCGGTTCTACTGTGACAGGGATCTCTGTGACTTGGGGTCTGCAGCACTGACAGCTGCACTGTATGGCAATCAGATTATTGCCATACAGTGCAGCTGCAATCAGTGTGACCCCAGAGACTGCAGCAAGAAGACCCTTGATCACTTGCTGCAGTCACTGGATGTAGCAGAGGCGACTGAGCATCATTGGACCATCGTTGTGGATTACCATCAGAGGGTATGTGGGAGTAGTAAAGATGGAGTCAAGATATGTGATTGTGTTCTTTGTACTAATAAAATATTTTTTTCTGTGTGTTGCGTCTTACTATTATTTACTACAGATTCCTAATGACGAGGTCTACCATTGGCTCGACATTATGAATCTCTGGCCTATTGCCAGCTGCCAATACAAAACTGGCATTAACCCCTTTAATACCGAGTTTGACACCACCCCTAGGGCAACTGAAAAAGTTGGGGTACAGCGCCAGACAATGGCACTTCAATGAATGCGCCATTTCCTAGGGTGGCTACGAGCTGCAATTCGCAGTGTGGGGGGCCCAGAACACTTGGGCCTCCCCATGCTTAGGATCCTAGCCCCCAGCTGCCTAGTTGTACCTAGCTGGCAACCAAAAATATGGCGGATCCCTACAGTGTTGTTTTTGGTTGCCAGCCAGGCAAAACTAGGTAGCTGGGGTTGGGTGGCAGCCCATAGCTGCCTAGTTGTACCTGGCTGGTAACCAAAAATATGGTGAAGACCCATGTCATTTTTTTTTATTATTATTTATTTAAATAGAAAAAAGGGATACACTGTATTTTTGCTTACCAGCCAGGTAAAACTAGGCAGCTGGGGGTGGGTGGCAGCCCGAACCTGCTTGTTGTACCTGTGCAGGTGACCAAAAGTATTGTGGAACCCCACATCTTCAGGGCAAAATTCCTGCTAAATACACAACAAATACTCATTGTGTAAACAATGTTGCAAATTTGCTGAGTATTTTGGAGCTGACATTGAACTCTATGGGTGACAATTGCAGCAAAATACGCTGAAAGAATTGACATGCTGCAGATTTTTCTTTTGGAAAATGCATACCATTTCCATAAGAAAATCCGCAACATGGGCACAAAACTTCTAATTTCTCATACACTTTGAGGGAAAGGTGCTGTACTGCAGAATTGTCAAAAATACACCAAAAAAACCTGAGAAAATAGTGGCAAAAAATGTAGGAAATTCACAGTGTCGGCACATAGCCTGAAATTCACATACCAAGACTCCACTCAAAAATGTCACTCCTTCCCTTCTGAGCCAGGCTGTGCGCCCAAAAAGTGTTTTCCCACCACATCTGAAGTATCAGCATACTCAGGAAAATTACTCAACAAATTTTGAAGTCCATTGTATAATGTTGCCTGTGTGAAAATGAAAAAATCCTTTTATTTTCCACAAAAATGGTTTTTTTAGTCTCCATATTTTCATTTTCACAGCTCAGCGTTATAAAACTCTGAAGCACCTGGGGGGTTAAAAGTCCTCACCATGCATCTAGATAAATTCCTTGAGGGTTCTAGATTCCAAAATGGGGTCACTTGTGGGGGGCTTCCACTGTTTCTGCACACAGGGGCTCTCCAAACACAACATGGTGTCAGCTAATGATTGCAGCTAATTTTCCGCTTGAAATGTCAAATGTTGCTCCTTCCCTTCTGTCCCCTGCCATGCACCTAAACAGTGGTTTTCCACCACATAAGGGGTATTGGTGTAGTCAGGAGAAATTGTATAACACACTTTAGTGTTCACTTTCTGCTGTTATCCTTGTGAAAATGAAACTTTTAAGGCTAAAGTAACATTTTGTTGGCAAAAGTTTATTTTTTCACATTGCTTTAGTTCCTTTGAAGCACCTGAAGGGTTAATAATCTACTTGACTGTAATGTTGAGTAGCTTGAGGGGTGCAGTTTTTGGAATGGTGCCACTTTTGGGTATTTTCTTTCCCTCAAAGACACTTCAAATTTGATGTGTTCCCTAAAAAAAATGGCTTTATATGTTTTGTTGGAAAATGAGAAATTGCTGATGCACTTTGAGCCCTTCTAACTTCCTAACAAAAAAATTGTGTTTCCAAAGTTGTACTGATGTAAAGTAGACATGTGGGAAATGTTATCTAATAACTATTTTGTGTGACATAACTCTCTGGTTTAACAATATACAAATTAAACTTTTGAAAAGTGCAAATTTTTCAACATTTTGACAAATTTCAAGTTTTGTAACAAATAAACGCAATAATTTTCATTCTAAATTTACCACTAACATGAAGTCCAAAATGTCACGAAAAAACAATCTCACAATCACTGTGACTTGGAGATTTAACTCTCTGGTTTGACGGAATAAAAAGTAAAAATTTGAAAATTGCAAAATTTTCAAAATTTTAGCCAAATGTATGATTTTTTCTCAAATAAGCGCAAAAAATATCATTCTAAATTTACCACTAACATGAAGCCCAATATGTCACGAAAAAACTTTTTTGAAGTGTTCTAGAGATATTACCTAATAGTGACACTGATCAGAATTGCAAAAAATGGTCTGGTCACTAACCTACATAGTGACTCAGTCCTTAAATAGAACCTGTCACCCCCCTGGTGCTTTCCAAAGTGAAAGTACCACTGAATACAGCGTGCATGCGTGCATGTTGCATTCAGGGAAGGTGTGTACCAAGCCTCTAACCCCCCTGTAATTGTAAAAAAGCACTTTGGAAAGTTTAGAGTTAAGAGATCCGAGCGGCTGAAATCTGATTATGCTGTGGTCCTGGTCCTCCCAGCCTCCTGCCTGTGTGTGTGTCTGTGTGTGGAGCTGAAAAGGAGGGAAAACCCATACAAGAGGAGATGGAACACACAAGCAGGAGGTGGGGAGGACTGTGCCAGCACTGACCACAGAATAATCAGATAAGCCCCTCGGACCTCTTAACTCTAAACTTTCCAAAGTGTTTTTTTTGGGTTACAGGGGAAGTTTATACATGGTACATGATGAGGCCAGGGCTGGGGGTACTCGGGCACCGGGACTAATGGCTTCTTGGATGGGGAATCACGGGTGGTCAGGTTTCCGGTTCTGTGCCCTGGTTATCATTTGTTAGATGGTGGGGGAGAAAGGAGTATTTACAGGGGAATGTGAGGCCACCTGTGGATCCCGGTAATATGGGTACCGGTGCTGCAAGCCAGCCGCTGAGGTGATGGGGGGTGCAGCAGAGAGTGGTCCAGCTCCCCACAGGAGGAGCTTTTACCTCAGGGCAGCAGTGATGGAGGATGGTGAGGGAGATGAGGGGAGTAGTTGACGCAGTTCTTACCTCTCTGGTGAGCTGCTGTTGATGGTGTTGAAGCCTTTCAGGCATCGGTGAGAGGAATAACAGAAACAGTTCAAGTTTAACTCCAATTTACTGGGTACCGGCAGATGTTAAACGATACACAGTACAGTTTGGTTTATCGGGTGTCTGTTGCTAGCTCAGGATCCCCCTTATGGAGTCTCTAGGTGTTCTCTCTCTTTGTCTTTCATGGTCAACTTCACTCTTCCCAGTCTCTACCACCCTTGCAGAGCTCTCCCGCCTGTCCTATGGTCTGCAGCTAGTAGGCAAGGTCTGTGCCTTACCGGTCCAGACGGGAGTAACATGGACGCACTATTTCTCCCACCACCGGAATTCGGCCCTTCTCCTCTAGTGTCCTGAATCGGTTCTTAGTCCTGAGGGGCGAGGTACCTTGTGGCGCTGTCGGCACTGCCGGTGTTTTCCCCAACGTGACCAGCCGTTGCCTCCTGTCCTGGGCCCCCACTTAAAAATGGGAATCCCTCCTGTCAGCGATACTGTCAGGCCCGTCCTTCCTGACTGCCCTCCCAGCACTGTCTGAACTAACTGTCACTCAAGTCTCTTGCCCTAACCTAGGCTCCACCCCTTTTGCTCCTGTGTGTGTGTGTGTGTGTAAAAACAGACTCCATAGGTTAAACCCTAAACCCACAACTTACAGAGGAACACATATATTTGTAAAGTATAATACCTCTCTGTGGCGCCTGGCCAGAGGGGCGCCACATACACACCATCCCTTAATGCAGCATACATGCTGCATTCAGTGGTGCTTTCACTTTGAGAAGCACCAGGGGGGTGACAGGTTCCCTTTAAGGAGTTAAAATCTGTAGAAAATAAAATGTTATCAATCCTATCATTAATATTTGTCATACCTCTGTATCAGTATTTGTATTAATCTTGAAGAGAGAATTTTCTGTTACAAAATATTATATACCTACTTCAACTGACAAAATGTACTGATTTTCCTCACTTTCCTGTAAACCTTTTCTATTGACAAGAGGCAGTGATTCCTGGCAACCCTTTCATTCTTGTCTGTTATCTTAAAATCAATTGCACAGCCTGGTGCACTGATTAATGACTGGTGAGTGTTCTGCAGAATTTGACCCATCTGGTCACTGAGGAAACCCACCCCATGGGTTTCTCATCGATTTACCAAGAACTTTCTTCTATACAGAGGTGACCTCAAAGATTTCACCTGGCCTGGTATTTTAAGAATTGGTTGTCTGTATTGTAGTCCAACAGGAATAAAAGTAACCTTAAGACTAGTATATACTCAGCTTTATTTTTAATTTAGATCTGATAGTTCAAGTGAATATACCTTGCAATCAAAGAAAAGATCACCAGCTTTATAGGTCACAGACAATATTATCTAAGAGCATCACTTGCTTTAGTTGCTATGTACTTAGATCGAAAATTTTATATTAAAGAATTATATGTATTTTGGAAGAAAACATACAGAAAACATTCTGAGATCATTTGCCACAAGCAGATGCTTCTAGTGTTTGTTTATTTGGTAGCAATTGTGTTTTATTCATGAAACATTAGCTTGAATGTATTCATGTAAGGTTCTAAATGAAAGGTTTCCAAATATTAAAGAACAAATTAATTTATACTAATGATACATAGATATGTATGTACAAAGGGAGAGACATGTCAGTCTAGGTGAATGGGGCATGTCAAGACCAGCTTCAGAATCATTGATTGATTCACATACTTCCTGATTCGCTTATTAAAGTACTAGACCGGGGTCCAATTCTATCGCATCAGGCGATTCTAAAACGTGTGAGATTATATATTAGTCTAACTACTCCTGCTATTAAAGTGCAATGCCACTGGGAAGGGCGTGGGGATTTCGCTACTGCATGGGGTGGCCGTGGGTTGGCAGGCACTATGTTTGCTCACCATCCCCCTGTGTGCTGTCTCTCACCTTATGCTGTCTCTCACCACTGAATGCTCTCTTTCTTCTTGTGCTGTTTTTCCCCCTGCTCTTTTTCCCGTGTGCTCTCTCTTACCGCTGTATGCTTTCTCTCCCACCTGAGCACTTTCTCTCCCCTTTTGCTGTCTCTCCCTCGTGTGCTCTTTCCCCTTGTGCTGTCCGCAATCTCTTCCACCTGTGTGCTCTTTCTCACCTTGTGTTGTCTCTCACCCTTATATGCTCTCTTTCCCCTTGTGCTGTCACTCCTCCCTGTCCTATACACTGCAGCTGTCATAGCTGCTGTTAGAAGATTCATGGATCATGCTGCAGCCATGATGCATGAAGTTTTACAGTCAGGTCACTCGAAGTCAGGTAATCTGGAGTCAAGTGATCCTCGTGTCAAAATGGTGATGATCAAGCCCTCGCGAATACATTATTGGGGCTCAATCAGAGGGCAGAGAGTGCACAAACTCTCCCAATTCCCAAATGCAGGTAGGACACTGGTCTGCATAAGAATCCAGGGCGTATTTTAAATTGAAAGGGGCGTTATCACTGTGATATGTGATTGCTGCTCTCTGCCCTCCTGATCTCACTGTAGACCTATGTGTGATTATAACTGGCACATCTGCAGGTTTCTCTCAGCTTCAGTTTCCATCTCACAGGCAGCATGAATCAGTCTTGTTGCAATACAGCAGGGTTGTGGGACCAGCAGCAAATGTGTGAATGTGTAGACAAAGTTCAATTCAACTGTTCTGAGTTATTTGCATGCGTTAAGGCCCTTTCTCATCAGCGGTAAAGTGCTGATCGCTGCAGTTGTGGTGAAAAAAACGTATCTGCCGCAATTACCGCATAACAGCCGCACTTGCGGTTCACCTGCGGAAAGCCCCATGCAATGTCTATGGGGC
>JARQOC010000003.1:739067669-739157125 GCA_033576535.1 Allobates femoralis | reverse complement strand
TGCATTCAGGCAAGGGTCCCCCATGTCTGATGGCGACTGATACCCCGAGATAATAGTTTAGTAAAACTTACAATCTGGAGCCAAATGGGCAGTCCCTGGTGCGGCAGCCTGTGTCTTTGTGCCCCTCACTGCCGCCAATCACGTCCTCCTTGCTCTGTCTGTGCTGGTGTAGGTATAGCAAATTTCTTGGGGTAGAGCATTCCAGAGAATTGGTGCAGTTCAGGGAAGGTATTGGAGTCAGGAGTGGGGGCTACGGATTAATGCAGAAGTTAGTCGATAGTCACTTTCAGAGGGTAGAGAACAGGTGGGGTGATAGACAGAGATGACGGTAGAGAGGTAGGGAGGTGCTGCACTATGAAGAGCTTAGTGAGTGAGAACAAGCAATTTGAATTGGATCCTATATTGTACGGGCAGCCAGTCCAATGACTGGCACAGAGCAGAATCATCCAAGTAAAGGTTAGCCAGATAGATGACCCTGGCTGTCGCATAAAAAGCCTAGTTAGTGGGAGGCCAATTAATAGAGAATTACAATAGTCAAGGCAGAAGTGGATCAGGGCCACGGTGAGGGTTTTTGTTGTTTCCATGGTGATAAAGGTTTCCTCATGAAAAGAAAAATGTTATCGTTTCCATGGCCATGTTTGCAGTCCTAACATATATACTTTCACTTTGTGTTTGTAAGTGTTGTCTGTTTGTAATCTTTATATTTTTCAGCATTTTGCTTTTTAGAACTTTGTAATACAATATTTGCATTTATTTTTTCTTAAATCAACTTAAGTTTATCCAATAGACATAATTGAGTATCGAAATGATGTTTTGACCTACAGTGCTAATGTAATTTTTCCAAACAGCCGCTGAGAGCGGAAATGAAAGCTGTTACATTTGTAGATATAGATAATGTTAACAGCACTTAGAGTAGTAGCAAATGGAGTTTCATAATTGTATATGTTGTTTTCTTATTATATTAAATCATGATTTGTAAGGTTTGATGGAAAAAATAAGGTGACTGTCAGCAAACATATAAAATATATTGGATAAGGTGACAGACGTAGTGTTGTCCATTACAAAACATAATAGAAAATGACAAAGTAAAGAGCACAATTCCAATCCTTTATCTAGTAGAAATAGAGTTAGGGAAAAAAAGGTCAAAAGTTAGCTGAGCTGTTAGGCATAACAGTTTAAAGGCGAAATCCAGGGAGATAACATTTTTTGGAACAGTCCCTGCACTCCTAGACTATTATGCTGAGCTACCTGTTACATTTGTAAAATGTTTAGAATCAGGGGCGGAACTACCGTGGTGCAACTGGTGCAGTTGCACCAGGGCCCAGGGCACCTAGGGGGCCCCTGAGGCTCCAGCGGTAGGTCCGTTCCCCCCTGACATACAGAAGGAGGCTGCATTCGGCAATAGTGTGGTGGCACTGTACAGCTCTTCATGTGTGTCCCCGGGGGGGGGGGTGCTGTCGGGTGTCAGCAGCGCTGCGCACCCGCGGCACTGCTGTGCTGGCATTGCGCGCCCATGGTGCTGTGTCATGTCATGTGCCAGCAGCGTCGCGCTGCACACCCGCGGCTCTTTTCTTACATTGAGTCCCGGGGGGGAAGTGCTGGCTGCGGGCGGCGCTGCTATCAGTAGTATGAAGGGAGGGAGGGGGGGGTTGCTGGTGGAGCAGCAGCATTGAGGCAGGGGGGCTGGGGGGGGGTCGGTGCTGCTTCACTTCCGGCTCTTCCGTGGAGGCAGGCACCACACCCTCTCTAGAAGTCGGAAGACAATGAGACGACCCGGCGGTGAGCAAGCTGATTGAGGATACTGAGGGCTCCAGCCAGGTATGAGCCCCGGAGCAGGGCTTTGGTCTGGTGCCTGGTGGGGAGGGAAACTGTGAACACAGCACTGCAGTGCACAGCCACCAACATGATTTGAGGGGGGGGGGGGGGGAGAGCGATTTGGATGCCTCAAGGAAGGGACATTCCTGGGGCCCCAAGGACCCCCCTTCAGAAGGGGATGGGGGTCATGGGGGCCCCAGGACCCCCCTTCCTTGATGCAGCCGATCTCCCCAAGCTTGGGCATAAGCTCGGATGCATCAAGGAAGGGGGTGTCCTGAGGCCCCAGCCCCCCCCCTTCAGAAGGGGGTCCTGGGGGAGAAGCTCGGCTGCATCAAGGAAGGGGGGGGGCCCTAGGACTCGTAGGGGCCCCCTCCTTCCTTAATGCAGCCAAGCTTCTCCCCCAGGACCTCCCCTAAGGCCCCGGGCCCTTTCCTTAATGCAGCCGAGCTTCTCCCCCAACTAGGGGGATAAGCTTGGATGCATCAAGGAAGGGGGGTCCTGGGCCCCCAGGACCCCCCCTTCGGAAGGTGGGTCCTGGGGGAGAAGCTCGGCTGCATCATGGAAAGGGGGTCCCTTCCGTGATGCAGCCGAGCTTCTCCCCCAGGCATATAGGGTGAGAAGAAGCACTATAAAGAAAGTGAGCCGCATACAGGGGAGAGGATTACAAAAGAAAGGACCGCTCCCAGCTGCGCATCCAGCCGCCATGGCCAGCTCCAGCCACCGGACCGCTCACAGCTGCACATCTCGCTGACCGCAGCCGCCACAAGCAGCTCCAGCCATCAGACCACTCCCCGCTGCACATCCCGTCGCCAGCAGCCGCCATGGCCAGCACCAGCCACCGGACCGCTCACAGCTGCACATCTCGCTGACCGCAGCCGCTATAGGCAGCTCCAGCCACCGGACCGCTCCCCGCTGCACATCCCTTCACCAGCAGCCGCCGTGGCCAGCACCAGCCACCGGACCGCTCCCAGCTGCACATCCCGTCGCCAGCAGCCGCGCTGGCCAGCACCAGCCACCGGACCGCTCCCCGCTGCACATCTCGCTGACCGCAGCCGCCATGGGCAGCTCCAGCCACCGGACCGCTCCCCGCTGCACATCCCGTCGCCAGCAGCCGCCGTGGCCAGCACCAGCCACCGGACCGCTCCCAGCTGCACACCTCGCCGACAGCAGTCGCCATGGCCAGCACCAGCCACCCAGCTGCACATCTCGCCGCCAGCAGCCGCCATGCCCAGTACCAGCCACCGCCACCGGACCGCTCCCCGAAGCCCAGCCAGGCACAGGGGGAGCTCCAACACCCACCATGGAGCCCCCATCTGACCCTATGCTCCTCCACCATTAACCCCCTCCATCGTGCGTTGACCACCTCATTCCCGGTTCAAGCTTCCATCAGCGATGGGTGGGACCGGGTGAGACCGAAAGGGGGTGTGTCTGTGTGTGTAGGTGTGTGTGTGTCCATTTTGCCGTCCCCCGCCGTACCGATCCTCGCCCTCCGATGCGATAGCATCAGGCACACATCTACAATATATATATCCTCCTTAAGGCTGTCTTGGGCTGTATATGTTATACCAGGCTATGCTGGACTGTATATATTACCTGGCGGCTGTGCTGGACTGTATATATTACCTGGCAGCTGTGCTGGGCTGCATATATTACCTGGAGGCTGTGCTAGTCTGTATATATTACCTGGCGGCTGTGCTGGACTGTATAATGTTACCTGTAGGCTGTGCTGGGCTGTATATATTACCTGGCGGCTGTGCTGGACTGTATATATTACCTGGCGGCTGTGCTGGGCTGTATATAGTACCTGGAGGCTGTGCTGGACTGTATATATTACCTGGCAGCTGTGCTGGGCTGTATATATTACCTGGCGGCTGTACTGGGCTGTATATATTACCTGGCGGCTGTACTGGGCTGTATATATTACCTCGAGACTGTGGTGGACTGTATATATTAGGCTGTGATGGACTGTATAATTACTTGGAGGCTGTGGTGGACTGTTTATATTAACTGGAGGCTATGCTGAGTAGTGTATGTTTTTTGGAGTCTGACTGTGCAGGGCTGTATTGTAGGTCGGGCCAGTCTCTGGACCCTGAGCATCTGTGGTTCGCCCATCACTAATATTTAGATGTTTTAGCAGTAAAATGTTTGCTAGTAGGTATTGCTAATTTTTGTGTCATCTGCTTCATCACAGATTATGTCATCTCATCTTTATGTGAATAGTAGTGCCGTATGAAACATTTTTTTTCCCGTCCTACTACTTAGTGACATCTCAGCAAAGTCGTATAGACAACAATAGGTAGGTGTGCCTATTATTGTCCAACATGTGATAAACGTACCGCTGTATTGTGTTTTCCACTTATGTCCTCCCTCTTACCCTACCAACATTATTTTTGTAAATTGATAAAGCTTTCTGCCAGTTTTTTGTTGTGAAAAATTTGCACCATTTTGGGGAAATAGTCATTGCTTTTAAAGAGGACCTGTGACCCCTGTCCTGGAGCTATGCAAACTGAATGCAGCACTGAATGAAGTGTGTGACATCAGCACCGGAACCCGCCCCGCTGTATGAATACAGTATAATCTGGAGCAGGGCGGAATCCGGCACTGATGTCAATGGCAGGAGGCGTTTCCCTGGCGGGACCTGCTCACCAAAATTAAGCAACTTTACTATTTAGATTTGATAGTTGCGTTGTAAATAAATATTACAATCTATATGTTTACGTTACTTTGTCGCCACTATGAGGGGCGGGGGGGAGGGGCCCTGAAAAATTTCTTGCACCAGGGCCCACGACAGTCTGGGTCCGCCCCTGTTTAGAATGAATGTAAATCAGTTATTTAGTAACAGCTGTTTACTAGTCACCACTCCCATAGTGGTCAATATGTCCCTCCTGAGTGAGCAGCTCTTCCCCCTCACTGTCAGAAAGGTTCACTGCCATCCGACACTTCCTCATTCCTCCTTCAGTCACATGGGCGTGATGTCACATAAGATTGTGTACTAAGCTGGAGTCTGGAGATCTCTTTCTGTGTAGAGAGGAGAGAAGACCTGTATCATATGACCTTATGTGACATCATGCCCGTGTGACTGAAGGAGGAAGTGTTTGATCTTGAGCACAGATGCAGAGGGAGGGATTAGAGCTGCTCACTCAGGCATGACATATCGTCCCCTCTAGAAGTGGTGACTGGTAAGAAGCAGTTAGTGACTAACTGATTTATTTTCAATTTAAATATTATAGGAACTTAACAGGCAGCTTAACATTAGAGTCTAGGAGTGCAGGGGCCATACAATATTTTTTTTTCTCCCCAGAGTTCCCCTTTAAGCATGTTTCAAAAGGTAATAGGTGTACAGATTGAATGTTCTAAAGATGAATGCAGCTAACTCTAAGGCCCCTTTTACATCAGCGTTTTTGCTGATTCGCGGTAGAACCGGCAGATTTACTGCATCTGCCGCCTAAAGGTGGTTAGCTATGTTTTTATGACTTGCCGGATTTGCCACATCGCGGAAAAAAAATCGCATTTGCCGCACCTGCAGCAACTCCCATAGAGCATGAATGGGGGCTGGCCGCAAGTTGGCCGTTACGCGGCAGATGCAGTAAATCTGCCGGATTTGCCGTCAATCAGCAAAAATGCTGATATGAAAGGGACCTTAGTTGTCATTAAATATTAAGCTTGCATTTATAGTATAAACATACAATACACTGTAAACATAAGGACACTCAGTAAGTAAAAAAATGTTTTGAAAAGTAGATGGTTATTGAAATTCTTTCAGAGTAGAAATTAAGGCCACTTTACACGGCACAATATCGTTGTCCAACAACGATAAAAAGTCACGTGGTTCGAGAATTCCCGCCGATATCGTTCGTGCATTGTGTGGTGTAAATGAGCAATGCGACGCAAGAACGATGCCAAAACG
The DNA here is from genome assembly GCA_033576535.1 of Allobates femoralis. Classification (NCBI taxonomy): domain Eukaryota; kingdom Metazoa; phylum Chordata; class Amphibia; order Anura; family Aromobatidae; genus Allobates; species Allobates femoralis. The sequence goes on along the minus strand of JARQOC010000003.1, from coordinate 739,151,403 downwards.
ATATCGTTAGGGATTGTGCAGGCTCTCCAACTGGCCGATATTGGCTTGACGATCTGGCAGGATCGTGCTGTGTGACAGTGCAACTACGATTTGGAGCACAACTTCCCCTATTCACTCCCATGTTAAATGGTCGTTCCCTGGGTCGCTCATTTGGTAAAAGATATTAATTTACACAGCACATGAATGTAAATAAAAGAAGACTCGGGATATATACAGTTACCAAAAATAGATATCAAACAAGTAATCGCGGATACATAAAATCATTAAAATAATAATAATATAAAATAATATAATTTAAAGGTTTTATAATTTAAAGGTTTTATTTCCTCATAGAAATACATGGAGCTGCACACTCCTGTCCAGAGTGCAAGCGTCCATACCAAGTGATGAGATGCGAGGCTCAACAAATTACACACAAGTGTGACTACAGCCTAATACTCACCTCACTTTTTCTAGTCAATAATTCCTCGAGATGTCCAAAACAGTGTGAAATAGACTTCATCAAGGACAGATAGTGTCAAACTGCATTCTAACCTACATTGGCACTGCTCAGTGACGCAGTATATTTTCCTCCATTCTGCTGCTGATTCTGTCTCTATGCTAAGGCTACACTTGGGAAGTTGCATCCATTTGACGAATGTGTTACAGGATGTATTATTCTGGCTTGGCTTTTGATGCATTTTGTGCTATGTTTTGGTGCCAAAAATAACACGTGTTAAAGCATGGTACACATATGTACTATGCGTTAACGGATGTGTTAATGGATAGGGTACCTTTTTGGTCCTTTTTTTTTGTTTTAGTTTTTTCTGATGGCTTGCCACACTCCTCACCCAATAAAATGCCATGGTGATTGGGGGGTGTTGCCTTTAGACATTTTGTGTGTCGTTTGTGGCTCTGCATCCATCATGGATGATACACGGTTCGTGGAGCTTCGCTACCTCATGTTACGTTGGCGGCAATTGCGACATGCCAGATGTAGTAGGCTGTGGGTCCATGAAGTCAACTTGCTGAGACCCTAATATGGATCATTCCATGTCCTCTACCAGCAGTTGAAGGCTTTCCCAGTGAAATTTCAGAGATTTCTGTGGATGTCGGTCTCAACATTTGATGTTCTCCTTGGCGTGGTTGAAGAAGACATCTGTCACCAGGGTACAAGGTGTCGGCCTGCCATATCCCCAGCAGAGAGATTGGTAGTTACCCTGAGGTAAGTTTTGTTGCCCATTTACTTTTTACTAGCACACACAATGTACACATGTTATGTCGCCATACGTCACCAGTACATCATGTCATGTCTGTGTTTTCATTGCTAACTGTGGTTCCATTTTCATTGCAGGTACTTGGCGACCAGGGAAAGTTATGCCTCAGTACACTACCAGTTCAGGATTGGGTGCTCCACCATCTGCAGCATCGTGCCTGAAACATTTTATATGAATAGGCCTGGCTCTTATGGTAAGACCGGTGCCAAGGGAAACAATTAACAGTATTCTAGTAGAAACCCTCGCACAGAGAAAAAAGAAAAAAGGCAATATAGTCTTTTTTATTGCATTTATTGAGACCAAGAACCAAGGTTTGTATGACATTGATTATTTTTTTGATGTTTCGGCATTACGTCATGCCTTATTCCTAAAATTATCTGTAAGTTTATAACACAAAAAAAATCTATCAATACATCTGCAATCAGTACATATTTACATTTTACATTCATTGTAGTCTGCCACAATAATGCAAATCTACAGTTATTTACAAATCATAATGCGAAAAAAGTTTTACAAAAAAAAAATGAATAATAAAATAATAATAAGAAAAATCGGTCATAGTAGTGAATGAGCCACTTATTATGACAAAACCAAGATATAACTTCTGTATATAGGTTCCAATTATGTGTGATACAGGAACCCAGTAATACTAGTATGTGTCATACGTATCTGTAGTGAAAAATAAGTGACCATTAGAAATGGATAATCCAAAGGATTTAGAGAAAATGGGAAATCAAGCAAAGGGTTAAGGCTCAAGGAAAAACAATCACGTATATGTTTATATATTTATATTTTTATATCTGGTATCAAAATCAATCTGTCTATAGTACCAAGTGTTGCTACATCAATGTAAATGCATTCATAGAGTAAAATTTATGGTATGATACCTAATCACAGACCCCCAAAGAGGGTCCAAGGAGTGTGTCTGGTCTAGGAAGGACTGAACTCTTGTGAACATGTCACTCCCATTCAAAATTAGTGGCTCAAAGAATATACTGGCACATTACCTCAATAATTTGCTTGTCTTTTTAACAATACCCCAAGAGGTAAAAGCCCAGTTCAGACCACAGGAAAATCGATATAATTAAAGTAAATCGATACTTGTATATCCTCAAAATAGAGAATTGTAAATAATCACCTGTTGAAGGACCAATTACATCCAGCAGGACAATTGCCACAGTCAATGTATGTCTTGTAATCTAACATAAAGGACTCGCAACTTATGGAGTTCTATACTATTAAAAAGAAGAGAAAAAAATGAAGTTGTTAATGCTGTATCCATATATAACACCCCTAGGGCTATATGTAATGTGTTATATCCAGCAATCATTACCATTACAATTATTGCCAGAATGCACACATCGTGTGACCTCAACATTACCTTTCTGCAGGTGTGTGAAGACACAGGTGTTTGTGGCTTCTTCCCTTTCCTCCCTTTCCGTCCCTTCCTGTGAGTTTTTTTGGCCTGTAGACATATGGGAGTGAAAACAAAATTATATCATGATGGTGGACTGTGTAAATACTCCTTTACAATTGGAAATATGAAAACACACACATACACCAATAGGGCCACATGGAAATTCCTATTTAGGTTCCAAGTTGAGACTGGAGTGGGCCCCCCTCAACATTTAAGGTATTTTCAACCTACAACTACACAGGCCATGTCATTGCACATACCACAAGGCCACCTATGACATCCGTGGCCACAGGATAATCTGGTATGTGTCAGGCATGCTTGCATTTTGTAAACATGGTGTGTGAAGGGCCACAAATCAAATGTTACACATAATGGCTGGAGTTAGGTCAATGTCTCCCGCTGGGCTCTACGAAATATAAGCTTGAGGAACCCATAACATATAAAGGTTACACTTGAAGAAACCATGGAAAGCATAAATGGCCTTTACCCAAACACTTACTCGCTTGGCTCCAGATTCAGAAGAGGAAGAAGACGTGGCTGTAATCTTAAAACAAGCAAAAAAAACAATTATTAGATGCGGCATAATAACATTTATATGTGTCCACATGTTGTGTGGCACACTGCAGTATTGCATACATATTATGGGCGCCATGTACACCTACACAATGGGAGGGGTACAAGGCTCAGTGTAACATTGCACATACATGTGTGGCTCAGTGGGCACTTTTGAAGTAAGGTGGAGCACCACATTTGGGTTTGGGAAAGGCATGATTAAGTGTTGTAAGTGTGGTGCCCCTGCGGACCGGTGGCCACAGAGTAGTACAGCAGCTGGGATGGTGAGCCATCCACCCCAAGCCAAACACCCCCCCGAATCCCTAGACCCAGGACTTTATGCCAGCCAGGAGAGAGGTGGGGGAAGGCTGAGTGGTGGGTGGAGCTTAGGAGAGACATCTGTGTAAGGGGAAGGAGCAATAATAGTGATTTCCTGTGCACTGTAATAAAGCGCACATCCGGTGTGGCCACTGCTAAGGTAAACAGAGGGTTTCTATGGGGCAGCGTTCTTCCACAGCACATAGCGTAAATGCTATGCGCTGCAGGGAGAGTTTCTAAGTTTTTAGTGCTTGCATCAGCCTTAAGGGCTGACGCAAGTGTGACCCTAGCCCAGTGATGTCAAACCTTTCAGAGGCCGAGTGCCCAAACCGCAACCCAAAACTAAATTATTTATGGCGAAGTGCCAATATGGTAATGTAACCTAAATTACAGCAGTAGTAATCATAAGCACTGCACAGGGGAAGAGCCAGCAGTTGCCTTCTCTCTTCCCTGTACAGGACATGTAGTCCTGAAACATTGATGATCAATTCAATTATTTTAACAATTAATTGATTTTAAACTTACCTTTGCAGTGTTCTCTTCTCTTCAGCAGTAGTCATCCAGCTCATGTGTACTGCATATTGAAGCTGAGCCGCTCCCACTGCCCTTTCTAGAAACAGCAGGTGGATTGATCTGTATGGAAAAAATGCAGAATATTAGACAGATAGAAGATAGATTTTATCATGGAATGCAAGCAGATTTCATGCTGAAATCCTGGTCCCTCTCCTTGCAGTAATGTGCTCCATCCTGACCCTCTCCTTGTAGCTATGTGCTCCATGCTGACCCTCTCCTTGTAGCTATGTGCTCCATCCTGACCCTCTCCTTGTAGCTATGTGCTCCATCCTGACCCTCTCCTTGTAGCTATGTGCTCCATCCTGACCCTCTCCTTGTAGCTATGTGCTCCATCCTGACCCTCTCCTTGCAGGAATGTGCTCCATCCTGACCCTCTCCTTGCAGTAATGTGCTCCATCCTGACCCTCTCCTTGCAGTAATGTGCTCCATCCTGACCCTGTGCTTGCAGTAATGTGCTCCATCCCGACCCTCTCTTTGCAGTTATTTGCACCATCCTGATCTTCTCCTTGTAGCAATGTGCTCCATCCTGACCCTCTGCTTGCAGTTAGGTGATCCATCCTGACCCTTTCCTTGTAGCTATGTGCTCCATCCTGACCCTCTCCTTGTAGTTATGTGCTCCATCCTGACCCTTTCCTTGTAGTTATGTGCTCCATCCTGACCATCTCCTTGTAGTTACGTGCTCCATCCTGACCCTCTCCTTCTAGTAATGTGCTCCATCATGATCTTATTCTTGTAGTAATGTGCTGCATCCTGACCCTCTCCTTGTAGTTATGTGCTCCATCCTGACCTTCTCTTTCTAACTATGTTCTCCATCCTAATCCTCTCCTTCTAGCTATGTGCTTCATTCTGATCCTCTCCTTCTAGCTATGTGCTCCATTCTGATCCTCTCCTAGCTATATGATCCGTCCTGACCATCTCCATGCATTTATGGCCCCATCCTGACCCTCTCCTTGCAGTAATGTTCCTATCCTGACCCCCTTCTTGTAGTAATGTCTTTATCCTTATCCCCTTGTAGTATGCCCCATCCTTGTCCCCTCCGGTAATGTCCCATCCTTGTCCCTTGTGGTAATGTCTCCATCCTGCCCCTATCATGCAGTAATGCCCCATCCTGCTGTAATGCCCTATCCTTGCCCCCTTGCAGCAATATGCCCCATCCTTCAGTAATACACCACATTCTTGTCCCCTTGCAGTAATATGCCCCATCTTGCAGCAATGCCCTATCCTTCTCCCTTGCAGTAATATGCCCCATCCATGTTCCCTTGAAGTAATATGCCCCATCCTGCAGTAATGTGTCTCATCGTTGTCCACTTGCCATTAATATGCCCCACCCTTATTCCTTTGCAGTAATATGCCCCATCCTGCACCAATATGTCTCATCCTTGTCCCGTTGCAGTAATATGCCCCATCCAGCAGTAATGTGCTCCATCCTTGTCCCCATCACATAGTAATATGCCCCATCTTACCCCCTGGTAGTACTGCCCCATCCTTGACCCCATCACATAGTAATCTGCCCCATCCTTGTCCCCATCACATAGTAATCTGCCCCATCCTTGTCCCCATCACATAGTAATATGCCCCATCCTTGTCCCCATCACATATTAATCTGCCACATCCTGCCCCCATCACATAGTAATATGCCCCATCAGCCCCATTACATAATAATATGCCCCATCAGCCCCATTACATAATAAAATGCCCCATCAGCCCCATTACATAATAATATGCCCCATTACATAATAATATGCCCCATCAGCCCCATCACATAATAATATACCCCATCAGCCCCCATCACATAATAATATGCCCCATCCTGCCCCCTGTTACTATTTCCCCATCCTGCCCCATCACATAATAATATGCCCCATCACATAATAATATGCCCCATCCTGCCCCATCACATAATAATCTGCCCCATCAGCCCCCAGCACAGGATAATATGCCCCATCCTGTCCCCTGTTACTATTGCCCCATCAGCCCCATCACAGAATAATATGCCCCATCCTGCCCCCTGGTACTATTGCCCCATCAGCCCCATCACAGAATAATATGCCCCATCCTGACCCCTCTTAGTAATGCCCCATCCTGCCCCATCACAGAATAAAATGCCCTATCCTGCCCCCTCTTAGTAATGCCCCATCCTGCCCCCATAACAAAGTAATATGCCCCATCCTGCCCCCCTTAGTAATGCCCCATCCTGCTCCATCACAGAATATGCCCCATCCTGCCCGCCCTTAGTAATTCCCCATCCTGCCCCATCACAGAATATGCCTCATCCTGCCCCCCTTAGTAATGCCCCACCCTGCCCCTATCACAGAATATGCCCCATCCTGCCCCCCCATAGTAATGCCCCATCCTGCCCAGATCACAGAATAAGCCCCATCCTGCCCCCCCTTAGTAATGCCCCATCCTGCCCCCATCACAGAATATGCCACATCCTGCCCCCCCCCTTAGTAATGCCCCATCCTGCACCCATCACAGAATATGCCCCATCCTGCCCCCCCTTAGTAATGCCCCATCCTGCCCCCATCACAGAATATGCCCCATCCTGCCCCCCCTTAGTAATGCCCCATCATGCTGTAAATAGATGATGAAAAAAAAAATAGTCATACTCACCATCCTGCTGCAGTTTCCTCTCCTGACATCTTCGGCAGTGCCTTCTCCTCCTGACCGGCGCTGAGTGCGGTCACGTGACGCCGGGCGCGTCACATGACCGCTGTTACATGACGCTGGCCGGGAGGGGGGGCTAGGAAGAGTGTCAGAGAGAGGAGAAATGTCTCCTCTGCTCCGACACAGCTTTGAACTGCCGCCGCGCGCTGGCAGATCAAAGCAGCAGTGTAGTGGCGAGGCCGCGTGCCAGCGGAGTCGGCTCTGCGTGCCATCCCTGGCATGCATGCCATAGGTTCGCCATCACTGCCCTAGCCTATGACAGACATAAACAGACATGTATGATGTGTAGTGTGTATGTTGTATTGCAACAAACATAACCAGAAAACAAATGCAACACATGTGTACATACCATCCTGTAGAAATCATAGCAACAGGGTATTGCAGAACAGGGTGCAAGATGTCACTTCCTGCTTTGCACATCAGCCCCAATAGCCTCCAAAGGTCATGTGACCACTGACAACACAAATTTTGCATATCCAGCCACCTTAAATCAAAAATGCATCCGTTAACGCATCTATCTACATGTGCAATGTGTTTTCGGATGTGTCTCCCATAGACTGCCATGTTAAAAAAACGTTGTTGCCTAAGCACCAGAAAACGCTGCAGACTGCATTTTTCAAAGCGCTGACAAAAACGCATAGCTTCAAACACAATGCACTTTATCAATGCGATTTTTGCATTGGAGCCTATGGGTACGTTAACGTATGTGTTTTTCACGATTTGCACAATAAAATAGCGCATGCATTTAAAAAATGCATGACGCAAGTCTGACCCTAGCCTAAGGGATGAAAAGGAGGCATACCTCTCTATATGTGCTGTGTATGAGAGGCATCATAGTAGCTAGTGTAACCCTAACAGTTCAGAGCAAATTGCAAATTACTGTATGGCTAAAGAGAGGAAAACTGATGAAAATGCAGAATACAAGTCATATAATGACCATAAATTGTATTTTTTGTTATGTTGATAGACATGAAAGCTATCCTGAAAACTTAGGGCGGCTTCACACTGCGGTCAGGTCCGGTTCGGGGCTGTCCGGTGTAATCTCCAAATATTCCTACAATTTCCAAATTCTTACCGTAGATCATAAAAGTATCTGGATCCAAAAGGTTTTTCTACTGCACAATATTGTAATCTGGAAGATGTTGTAGAAAATTATTTAACTACTAAATCACCAATAATTGGCTCTATACATAATAACCCCACACATGAATAGAAATGGACAAGAATAATGTTATATAACTAATTACATTTATATAAAACAAGGTGCTTCAAATATCAGGTTAACCCAATCGGAAATCTTTAAGCCCCATATATTTTCTATATTAAGTGCAAATCTTGAACATTTCTTATTTTTATTGATGTTTTTCAAACACATATTGGATATTTTTATTTTTTTTCAAAGGCATCTAGCTTTAGATATAGTCTTAAATTGGTAGTGTCTATGAAATATATTCAATAGTCATAGAACAGCCCTTGGCAACTGAATCTAATGGGTATATAAGTATTGACTGCTGAAGTTAATATCACTGGTTAGGAAAGGAAGTATAATTATCTCTAATGGTATGAAGCATAATGTTATATCAATATGTGTGTCATTTGCTACAAAATAGAAATCTATTTATGAACAAATATGCATGCCTGTAGTTATCAATGCCTTAGCGGGACTGAAATAACTCAATACTAAAAAATAGATTGACTGCATTTTAGGTAACACATTGGAGAGTTACAAAGTAAAAAGAATAAAAGACGTGTTAAAGACAATTATAGAGACAGAAGTATCATTTGATTATTTACAGGAATCTTCAATTAGAAATTTTGAATGTTCTAGTATTCGTTTTAGAATTATTTTTGCCTGTGATTAAGCACAATTTTTCTTTCCCTATATACTATCTATATAAAGCATCACAAATATTTTAGCAGTGAAAATTAGAGGTGCGTTCAGCTAAATCTAATAACGTTGCATTTTTAAGAAAGGAATTTTAGCATTTCTGCACCAAAAAAACTCCCCAAAATGAATTGTTTAAATCAGCATCAAAAATTCACCAAAAAACCCCGAAAATATAGCACAAAAAAGAAAGCGGCAGAAAAAACAGAGGAGGTAACTATTGCATTTTTTGGTGTGGACACCTGCAGTAAACAAAGCTGTGTTTTTCTGTGGCGCCCCACTACGTAGGTGCCACAAAAGGGGTACTGCACCCAGAAAAGTGGTGTAGTACTCCACTGTAATTGGGACTATGGTCACTAGATGGAACCCTAGAGCTGACACCCACACACTAGGATAGTAGGTGGGAGGGACCCCGGGAGGATAGATAGTGGCCTCTAGGGGGAACTAGAGTCAGTCGAGAGAGCGGAGTCAAGGCAGTGAGAGTCGAAGGAGGAGGGAGTGTGGAAGGAGCCAGGCAGCCAGCCTGAAGGAACAAACAGGGCCATCTCGGCTGAGAGGCCCAAGAAAGTAAGAATCCCAGAGAAAGAAGAAGAAAGCAAGGAAACTCATAGACGCAGAGTTAATTTGAGTGGGGAAGTGAGTAACGGAAAGAGTTTGTCCCATAGAAAGCAACCCAGGTGCCGGAGCCCGCACCTGTGAGATCCTTCAAGGCTCACAGAAAATCCGTTAAATAGGGATATTGTAAATACGGCCCTGACTCCCAAAGATCCCACAAGAGGGAAGTCAGAATCGCAGTAGGCAGCTGCGGCATTCAACAAAAGGTTAACCTGACGGGTACAAAAGGGAGAATAAGAAGCAGCAGGAGGCCAGATCATCTGTACGAGATCAGGCTTCATAACACTGGGATCAGAAACGAAGGAAAGGAACATAAAGGAGAGTTCCATCTTCAGCCAGAAATCCTAATTGCAGCCTGGAGCATTCGCCAGTATACCATCTGACTAACTGTTGAACTGTAAAGCTGAAGGAAAGAGTTCAAGTAAAAGTTATCCGATGAAGTGAAGTTCTGACTCTGCTGCATCCTTTCTATATAAACTGCTTTATTACAGTGTGGAGCCCACTGAGACGGGGTACTCGGTGCCGGACCGGTGTACTGCTGGGGGATGTCACGGCGGTCCTGGTCCGGACCGTGTCCCGGGCCCGCACAATAAAATGGGGGGTTATTTACAGGGGATTTGTCACTCGTGACGCCACCCACTATATGCGGCCAGTAATGTGGCCGCTGCTGCTGCAGAACCTCCGGGGATGATGGGTTAGCAGCTTGGATGGAATAGTTCCTGTGGGCAGAACTGGGTTCCCCGGGGCAGTGGTAGAGGTAGTTAAAGTCTGTGAGGACGTTATTGATGCTGCAGGAGAGTAGGGGTAGCAGTAGAGATGATAAGAGTAGAGGCAATGGCAGTCTATGAGGGCAAGTGGGGGTTCAGCATAAGGATGACACACACTCACGGTTTCTGTTGTTCTTCAAGTCTTTACTGGCAGATGGTATTACACAGTATTGTCCACGGAGTCTGTACCAGGTTGCTCTCACCCTGACCGGGTCCTTGGCTTCCTACTTAAACGCTGTGTGTGGCCCTGCTGCTGCTTGTAGCTATACTGCTGGCCCTGTCTCTGCTCACGGGTACCAATATGCTGGACAACTTGAGTCCTCTGTGTCACTGACTCTTTCGTGTTGCTTTGCTATGGTGTGGTGAAGATGGTGGACCTTCACTATGCCGGTGTTTACTGTCCTGTCTGTCTCAGGCACAGCCTCGGATCCGGTATCCGTCTTGAGCGCCTCCCCGGGATCAAGCTTTTGAGGTAACTCTTTATCCCGGGTATGTTCCTCTGTTACTCTGTCTCCTTTCCTCAGACCTCTCAGGACCTCCACTCACACTTGGCTCTGCTCCTGCTCCAGACTCAACTCTCCTCTGAACTGAACTAACTGTCACTTCTGCTCTGAGGTAAACAACTTAGCTCCTCCCACTAGTGCAGGTGCCAGCTAAGTTCCTCCCACTTTCTAGTGTAGTGTTGTGTGGGGATTAAACCTGTGTTGTTTCTGTGGCATATTAACCCTTGGGGTGCCACATTCCCCCTTAGTTAAAGACAGTACTCCGGGACTGTGGAACAATAAAGAATAAACAATTAATACAATTAATATTTACAAAGACTTAAAAGTAAAATCACAAAAATCACTAAAGTTCAAAAACAGTCCAAAAATTCAAAAAGCAGTCTTTCCGGGGGTTTAGTCTTTTGCCTCCGGGCTGATGAATATATACAAGAATGTTTATACCACAACCAGTCCGTGGTAGTATGGTCCATAAAAATAAAATAAAAGGGAAAAGTTTGAAGAATATGCAAGAAGTTCATACAGAATAGTCTCTGTAGGTACTGGGCTTTTTTTTTAACGTTGCATTAACTATGTACATTTGTTTACCGGGTTCAATTAAGTATTAACACAAAAATATTTATATTTTACAGTTAATTTGACCTTTTAATCCCTGTACCTAGCTGGTAACTGCCCTCTGGTACTACGCTCGGATCTGCGTAAAACGGGTGTACTACTTGCATGTAGCCTATTGGTGCTGGTAGGCATGTACCTATTTGTAGTGTTTGGTACTATGTTAGATGAAGATCTGACTGTAGGACTGGCAAGCTCACTGGGACCAGGAATTTGTTCTTCCTCTAATGGTTCTACTTCCAGTTCTTCAGGTCTTGGGACTTCTTCAGGTAACACGGGTTCTGGTGTTGGTTCCACCATTGAAGGGAATGCAATCATTGGTACGACAACTGCTCCATGGTAATTTGGCCATGTTTTGGGAAAATCTCCTAGTACCGTGTGGAAAACGTCTTCTTTTTCTTTAATAGGTTGGACCTGTACGGGTTCTCTTACTTCAGGTGTCTTTAGTGTTTCAGGACACAATTTTAGCTGATCACGAGATACGACTTGTGAGGTTTTTCCTTCATCTTTGCTTATGAAACAGGTTTTAACATTGTCTAGGTTAGATGGTAAAACTGTGTATGGGACGGTTTCCCACTGATTATCCAGTTTGTCAGTGCGTCTCTTTCTCTTGAGAACTTGATCACCTTCTTGTAATGGCATTGCTTGAGCATGTTTGTTAAAAGTTTTCTCTTGTCTTGCTCTTGCTTGCTGTAAGTTTCTTTCTACGCATTCTTGCACTTGTTGATACTGTTTCTGACGTTTGGTATCCCAATCTGTTTCTTCTTCTACTTCTGTATCTGGTTTTTCAATTCCCATTTCTAGATCAATTGGTAGCTTACCGGGTCTTGCACGCATAAGGTAGGTTGGAGTGCAGTTTGTAGAACTCATAGGGACATGGTTGTATAAGTCTACCAAATCAGGTAATTTATCTGGCCACTGGTTTCTTTCTGATTCTGGTAAGGTCTTTAACAGTTCGATTACGATATGATTCATTTTCTCGCATAGACCATTTGTTTGGGGATGATACGTTGTTGTGCGAATCTTCTTACAACCGTATATATCGCAGAACTCCTTGAATAATTCTGATTCAAAAGCTGGACCTTGGTCTGCAAGGACTTGTTCTGGGTAGCCATGTGGTCTACAGAAATGCGTCTGAAATGCTTTTGCTGCCGTCTTTGCTGTCAGATCTTTAACTGGTACCACCACTAAGAAGCGTGAGTAATGGTCCACGATGGTTAAGGCATAGACATAGCCTGACCGGCTTGTTGACAACTTGACATGATCTAATGCGACTAGTTAGAGTGGTTGCTTGGTTACTATTGGTTGAAGCGGAGCTTTCTGTAGATCTTTCCTTCTGAGGTTGCATGCGGCACATCTTCTGCACCATATTTCAATGGATTTTCTCATGCCAACCCAATAGAATCTGTCTCTTAGGATTGCTTCTAACTTATTCCATCCGAAATGACCTGCACTGTCATGGTACGCTCTTAAGACCATTTGGATGTCTTGCTTGGGCACGATTATCGGCCAGACCAGTTCATGCGTCTTGGGATTGGTAAATCGTCTACAGAGCTTCCCTTGGTTCAGAAACAACTTGCCTCTCTCTTTCCAGAGCTGTATGGTCTCAGCTGGGGCATTCTGATCCGGGTATGCACCTTGTCGCGTAAGCAGTTCTTTCACTAGCTTCACAGCTGGATCAGTATCTTGGGTTTCGGCCCATTCATAGTGTCTTAACGGGTTAAAGTTTACTTCTTGTTCTCTTTGGTAGATGCCGGGTTGATAATCTTCTACCTTTGAACGATGAAAGGCCGGTAGTTCAATCTCTTCCAACTCTTCCGGTTCCTCTTCCACGTCTTTCAGGTGTGGCATCCGGGAAAAGGCATCTGCGTTCCCATTCTTGCGGCCTGCCCGATATTTGATGACAAAGTTATAGTTAGATAGCCGGGCTATCCATCGCTGCTCCAGAGCTCCTAATTTTGCTGTGTCCAGGTGAGTCAACGGGTTGTTATCCGTGTAGATGGTGAATTCTGCACCTGCCAAGTAATGTTTAAAGCGTTCTGTTACAGCCCAAACTACTGCCAGTAGCTCTAACTTGAAGGAGCTGTAGTTCTCGGGATTTCGTTCTGTAGGCCGGAGCTTCCTGCTTGCAAAGGCAATAACTCTTTCTTTGCCTCCTTGCATCTGTGATAATACTGCTCCCAGTCCAACGTTGCTGGCATCCGTGTATAGAATGAAGGGTTGATGGTAATCAGGGTATGCCAGGATCTCTTCTCCCGTCAGCGCACTTTTCAGCTTGCTGAAGGAATCTTCTCTTTCCACATCCCACCGTGTCAAGAGATTATAGTTTGAAGTCTTCTTTGATCGTCCTACCAGAATGTCTTGCAGAGGAGCTGCTAGCTTCGTGAATCCTCGGATGAATCTTCTGTAATAGCCTACCAGGCCCAGGAATTGCCTCACTTCTTTCACGTTCGTAGGTCTTGGCCAATCCCTTATCACTGTGACTTTATCAGGATCCGGTGCTACTCCCTCTGAACTCACTACATGTCCCAGGTATTGTACCTTTGATTTGAGAAGGTGACACTTGGATGGCTTGATCTTCATGCCATACTTGGACAAAGCTTCGAACACTTCCGCTAGGTCTTGCAGATGTTGCTCATACGTCTTTGAGTAGACTATGACGTCATCTAGGTACAGGAGGACAGTTTCAAAGTTCTTGTGCCCGAGGCAGCTCTCCATCAGACGTTGGAAGGTCCCGGGTGCGTTGCAGAGTCCGAACGGCATACAATTAAACTCACAGAGGCCCATCGGCGTAGTAAACGCTGTCTTCTCCTTGTCGGCCTCGGCCACAGGAACCTGCCAGTACCCACTAGTCAGATCAAGGGTGGAAAAGTAGTTAGCAGATTTTAGTGCAGCTAATGACTCCTCAATCCTAGGTAATGGGTATGCGTCTTTATGTGTGATGCGATTAATCTGCCGATAATCTACGCACATTCTCATGGTCCCATCCTTCTTTTTAACTAACACTAGAGGTGCTGCCCAGGGGCTACAACTGTCTCTTATTACCCCTGCAGATTTCATCTCTCTGAGCATGTCTTTGGTGGTTTGGTAGTGAGCTGGTGGTAAGGGTCTATACCTCTCTTTTATAGGTTGATGGTTACCTGTGGGTATAGTGTGCTCTACCCCTTTGATTTGCCCAAAATCTAACGGGTGTTTACTGAATATCTGTTCATATTCTTTCACTACCCGGTATACTCCATGCTTGTGATGGGGAGGTGTAGAACTGGTACCTACATGCAACTTTTGGCACCAATCCTCCAGCTTCTCCTCTGAGCCATTGTCATCTGCCTGACATGACGGGTTCAAGGGCTCGGCGGCTGTGATGTTATTATTATCAACCGTGTACAACTTAGCCATGGTAGCATACTTAGGTAATGTGACCTCATCTTCTCCGCAGTTTAACAGGCGTAATGGCACTCTTCCCCTGTGTACGTCAACTACTCTTCTCGCTGTGAGTATGGTGGGTCTACTGTCTGAGTACACGGGTTCTACCAGGGCTTGATAGTCTTGCCCCTTGATGCCTATTGCGGCTCTACACCAGACCAACATTTCAGTTTTGGGAGGAATTACAATGGGTATTGGATCACTTACTCGTACACTGCCGATCTCACCTCCGGAGATTTCTACCTGTTGCTTCAACATCAGGGCTTTGATCTCTTTGTGCAAAAGCCTCTGTTGTCCTGTTCCGGCAGTCTCGGCGATTTGCTGCAAAACACTTAACACTTTGGAAAAACATTTCTCTATTACATTCATTCCTACCAGCATCACGGGTTCACGGTCTCGCCGGTTAACATCTACGATTATAATA
Organism: Allobates femoralis; assembly: GCA_033576535.1. Lineage (NCBI taxonomy): Eukaryota > Metazoa > Chordata > Amphibia > Anura > Aromobatidae > Allobates > Allobates femoralis. Next base: position 739,136,394 of record JARQOC010000003.1, on the reverse strand, counting down.
CCCTGGTTCTGCAATTCTACCTTCCCAACCTGAATATTCATCTCTCTAAATCCAACCTTTGGTATTACCAGTCCATTACCAGCCCATACTTCAAAGTTAAAGCCATCTGGCGCATTAGTAATGTCTGAATCAGCCCAGTACCTTTTATATAGAACATGCGGGATAGATGTTATTTGGGATCCAGTATCCAGCAAGGCACTAAAGGGGATGCCATTCAACACAATAGGAATCACCGGTTTTCCTCCCACGAATCTGTCATACCAGGCTGAGGGGCCTCGAGTGTTCATTCCTGGGGAGCGGCCCGCCTGCCCAGGGAATTGTTGTTTAAAGGACACTCACGAGCAAGATGGCCTGGTTCCTGGCAACGACGGCAAATGGGCTGTCCATCTGGTTGATAGCGATCGCTGGGTCGTCCTCTTGCTGCTGGGTATCTTCTGGGCCTCATCCACTGGACATCCTCTCTGCTGGTCGCCGACTTGGTCTTGGGTGCAGGCTTTGACTCTCGCAGTTCCTTGATGACCTTGGCCATGGAGATCACGGTGTCTGTCAGGGCATCTAGCTTTTGATTGATTGCGGCATTAGAAATTAGTTCTCCAGTCTCAGCAGCAGTTGCTGACATGGCAGATGTCTCTGGCGCTGCCGGCTGCTGAGGTACTGCTGCAATGTCCAGGACAGTGGGTAGCTCCCGTGGCTCTTCCAGCTGCTGCAAACGGATAGCTCTATCTTTCAGCTCAGTAAATGTCATGTCAGGGTTCTGCAGCAGTATCATGCTTAACTGTCCTCGGTGGGAAGGAGAATGGAGACCCTCTATGAATTGGTCAAATAGCATTTTATCAGCTCCCGAGGCTAAAGCAGGTTCTGCCAGTTTAAGGGCTCTGAGTGCTTCCTGCAGGTTTAAGGCAAAGTCTCTAGCACTCTGTTTAGGTTTCTGGTGGCATGCAAAGAACCTCATCTTAGCCCGGGTATCAACAGCAGATTCAAACGTTGCTTTTAGTCTAGCTGCTAGATGCTCTACAGTGTCCTTATCTGTGTCCAGCCAGGACGCAACCTCACGCCGTGCATTGCCCGATAACTGTCCCATTATCATTCCTACACGCTGGGCTTCAGTGAGGGGGTACATCACATAATACTCTTTTATCTTTTGCATAAAGTCAGTTAAAGTATTGGGCTCACCGGAGTATTGGGGCAGCCACATTGCCCCTGGAGTATACGGCATCAGGAACGGCATTATTGGTGCTGTTCCTTGCGCCGCTGCACCGCCGGGTACTATCGCTGGGTCCGGCGCTGCAGCTCCACCGGCTGTTCCGCCGCCGCCTTGTGCATTGGGCTGCGACATCTTGGGCCCCCTTAGTTAATATCCGCCCTCCATCTTCCGCTTCCGTCCGGATGTCTAACAAAGGTTCCGCTGTGCGCCAGGGATTCTCTTCCCTTCCGGATGACGTCAGAGCGGTGAGCGGTTTCTCATCCCGCGCGTCGCGCGCTCTGCAATGGCGTATTTTGAAATTTTCGATCTCTGTGGCGCAGTTACAATTCAGCTTGCGCGCGCCCAGCAATGGCGGGAGATCCAAAACAGTCACTAATCACGGCACACAATGCCCGGTACCGGGCATGGTAGATACTGTTCATGACGCCAGGTTGTGGAGCCCACTGGGACGGGGTACTCGGTGACGGACCGGTGTACTGCTGGGGGATGTCACGGCGGTCCTGGTCCGGACCGTGTCCCGGGCCCGCACAATAAAATGGGGGGTTATTTACAGGGGATTTGTCACTCGTGACGCCACCCACTATATGGTCTTCTGTGACCTCCACTGCCACTGACCCTCATGTCCTTCTCAAGAGAATTTGCTCTCATCACAGTTTCTATTTTATGACTTTTCCTACCAGGGATGTCTGTGGATTGACACATTCCAGACCAGCCTTATTTGTGATTTTGGCTATTAGCACTATTTGTAGGAGTCTCCTCCAGCACCACAGTTTGAAGGAATCAATCTTTCTTTGATCATCCTTTGTTAAGGTCAAAGTCTCGCACCAATGCGATTGGAAATGCAATGGCTGTAACCAATCGTCGTTTGGTGGTGATCGAGATGTCCTTGCACTTCCACAGTGGCTTCACGTTCATCATTGCCGTCGCTTGATTTAAGCTGTAAAGCCACTGTTACAATTAACAAGGGACCACAGGAAGATGAATCTGTCTACCATTTTTATTTCTTCACTTACCATCTTCAAATTTACCTTCTTGCTGGTGGTGGTCATTATCTTGGTCTTCTACATTCAGATGCAAACCAAACTTCTTGCTTTCTTCACTGAGCTTTAAGGTCAAGGTCAGCTTCCTCAGATCCTTCCCATTTTCGGCCAAGAAGGTGGCATCATCTGTGTATCTCAGGTTGTTAATGAACCTACCAGTTATCCTCATGCCAACTGATGAGTTATTAATAATAATTTCCACAATTAGATGTATTTAAAAAAAGTTTCTGTGCTGAGATTCTCACATATATATGCCCCTTGTATGTACTGTCTGATATCTGTGTCTGACTGTACAGGAACATGGTGTGAACATAACACATCTCCTGGACAGGGGAGGATGAAATAACACATACATATAAAACAGCAAAGGATCATAGTGGACTATTTTTTGTACGGTAAAACATTCCCCTCTGTTTTTAAAAAATGTTTTACCTCAATTAAAGAATTATTTGTGATCCCATGCTGCAATATTTGCATACTATTTTATTTCTTCCCAGGAGATTTGATATGATCAGACCGTGTCCCTGTACAGTCAGACACATCCATTACACAGTACACAGCAAGGACACTTTTATAGGATTATTTCAGCACAGGAGATGTGGTATAATCAGACCCTGTACAGTCAGACACATCCATTACACAGTAAATAGCAGGGACACATACAGGTGCAGCTCAATGAATTAGAATATCATCAAAAAGTTAATTTATTTCAGTAATTTAATATGAAAAATGGAACACATATATTATATACAGTCATTACAAAAAGCGATCTATTTCAAGTGTTTATTTATGTTAATGTTGATGATTATGCCTTCAGCCAATGAAAACCCAAAGGTCATTATCTCTGAAAATTACAGTAGGGAGGAAGAAGGGGTAAAAACTGCACTGCCGTATTCCACGAGACATCAAAGGGTGAATATAATGTTGATTTATTAGTCAGTGTGTTTCAGGGCTCCCTGGAAATCCCTGAAACATGGCAATATGATAGAGGAAGGGGCCAGGGAGCCCTGAAACATGTTAACTAATAAATCAATATTATAATCCCCCTTTGATGTCTTGTGAAATACGGCAGCAAGGTTTTTAACCCTTTATCCTCCCTACACTATATACACCATGCTGGGGACAGCAGCAGCTGTGATATGCTTTTATAGTGGTTGTGAATCTCACAACCACACAAGGTGAAGCCTTTGATAACTATTTAGGTAATATTTTATATTTCAGACCCTTCATCCTCCCTACTTTAATTTTCTGAGGTAATGACCTTTGGGTTTTCATTGACTGTAAGCCATAATCATCAACATTAACACAAATAAACACTTGAAAAAGATGTTTGTAATGACTCTATATAATATATACATTTTACTTTATGTATTGAATTACTGAAATAAATTAACTTTATTATGATATTCTAATTCATTGAGATGCACCTGTATGTAAGATTATCTCAGCAAAGGAACATCTTTCTTTAAATGCATCCAATAGGTGAACTAATTATTAGTCCAAGAGCTATTGATTAAAATTAACTTTGTAAGAGAAACGCAAATTTGTCAAACTATTTTTTAATTTCTATTATCAATTTTTTTTCCACAACTGTAGTACAACCTGATTCAGAAAAGCACAGGCAGTAAGAATGGTCCCCAATATGTCAGGGAGGTCCGCTCTTATTTGGAATGTCTAGTTACTGTGCTAGTCATATTCACATTTTTTGCTATACTGTTAAAAAGGAACTCCGCTCAATGATAGTAATGTCAAACTTTGATCCAGGCTTAATTGATTGTGTATGCTAGTCTAGTGGGACTGTGAGCTATTCCTGTACTTTACGAAGCCAATAGTCTAGATGTCAGTAAAGGCTTAACAAATACAGAAAATAAATATTCTCAATCTGAAATGGAGCATGTTCTTCTTTTTCTCTATTGAGCTCCTCTAATCATCATCAAGCCATACTCTCCATCTTAGGGAACTCAAAACCCATAATGCCAGCGAGGATTGAACGATGGAGTCTGGAAAATACTACAATCCTACTGACTACGTTTAAAGACATTCCACAGATATAGATCAAAATATGCATCGATCAACTGAAGAATAGATTCATTTCATCACAGTAAATACAATACCAAAGGCTTTTTCAGCAGATCAGTTCAAGGCAGTAATCGAACATGAGAAATCAATCTGTGCTATAGTGCCAGTCATCAAGGATGGAAAATGACAATAGCATAAGACTCATAGGGCAAGATTTCCATACTATCAGTCACTAAGGAGCACCTCATTTTTCAAGAAAATAAATTGATTGTTCTGAACACCTTGAGTAAAGGCCCCGTCACACACTACGATGTCCCAGCGATCCCACCAATGATCAGGATCGCTGGGACATCATTATCTGATCTCTGGTGAGCTGTGACACAGGCGTACTCACCAGCGATCAGCGACCAGCGAGAACGCTGGTGACCAGGGTAAACATCGAGTAACTAAGCAGAGCGCTGCGCTTAGTTACCTGATATTTACCCTTGTTACCAGCTCCCGGTGTGTGCTGTGCGGCGCTGGGAGGTCGTTGATCGTTAGTCTCCCGCTGTCACACACGCCGATGCTAGCCGCCCAGTGGGAGACAAACGATAGAAAAATGGTCCTGGCCTTTCTTCCACGATCAACGATCAACAAACTTATCGTTGGTCGTTGATACGTGTCACACGCAATGATGTTGTTTCTACGTTGCTGCAATGTCACAAAACCGGTGAAGTTGCAACAGTATCATTAACGATATCGTAGTGTGTGATGGGACCTTTAGACAGTAATTCAAAATGCTCATAAAGCCAATCCCAGAATTGTTGGTGCAAAGATAGGAAAGCATTCTTCCCAAATGTGAATCAGTTAGCAGAAGACACAATAAAACACTATTCGATGTTAAATTAAAGGGAACCTGTCACCCCAAATCACCCTTGTAAGCTGTAAATACATGTCCCTGAAGCATTACACTACAGTCCTACACATCCCTTTGTGGTGTTTTAGTTCAATATGAAAGTGCACTTTAGTCGTTTGCAAACTTACTAAATCCATGCCAGTGGGGTGTTCCCAAGCCTCCTTGTCTGCGAGGCGGTTCCCCTGTGTGCCGCTGTATTACGCCCTAATGGGCGTTTTTTCAAACTTTCTAGCGCGGGCACGATTCATAATCTCGTGCCCGCATCGTCACGGTCATGTGATGCCGTGACGCGTCATTTCCGGGCGGCTGGGTCGCTGCTGTCTGACGCGCACTGGCCAACTTCAGCGCATGCGCAGATCGCTTGCTGAAGTCGGCCGGTGCGCGTCAGACAGCAGCGACCCAGCCGCCCGGAAATGACGCGTCACGGCATCACATGACCGTGACGATGCGGGCACGAGATTATGAATCGTGCCCGCGCTAGAAAGTTTGAAAAAACGCCCATTAGGGCGTAATACAGCGGCACACAGGGGAACCGCCTCGCAGACAAGGAGGCTTGGGAACGCCCCACTGGCATGGATTTAGTAAGTTTGCAAACGACTAAAGTGCACTTTCATATTGAACTAAAACACCACAAAGGGATGTGTAGGACTGTAGTGTAATGCTTCAGGGACATGTATTTACAGCTTACAAGGGTGATTTGGGGTGACAGGTTCCCTTTAATTACTTCTTCATCAAAGCACAACCCCTTACAACTGACTCTAATACCTACATCTGTCTGGTGGGAAGTAATGATAAATATCTATGGTTCACTGCCTAATGGGCAATACATGTATTGTACAATTGAATTGATAAATACAGTGTCATACTAGAGTAGACTTTTTCTCACCATATGATATTCTAGAAATAGTTAAAACAGAAAATATGGCTCCCTATAATGGACAGGTATTTGTACGATTTTTTTTTACATATCTAAGGTTCTCTCCCAGGAAGATAATACTGGACACAAGCAAATGGAAGCAAAGCAAATGCAGATGCGGAAAGGTTTATGTTAACTTTAGGGAAGAGTTAAAGCAGTTAATTTGAAGCATAATACACAAAAAGAAGCAATATACAAATCCCTGCGCAACTATAAAAGTATGAATATTCAACAACTAATGGTTTTTCTCAACTGCTGGTCAACAGAAGACCTCGCATACATCTTACTGATTTGACTACCCATGCACTACTAGCCAATTCCACTATGACGTAACAAACTCAACTAACATGGATAAAATAAAAAGTATGCAGTCAAGATAATATACAGAAATATCTTCTATTCAAAGGGTAAAATTGTCCTTCAGCAAAGGTGAAACAATAATACATCTCCAGTATAAAACCCTGGATTTATGACCCAGTCTATGTGACAGATGATGCATGGTTACACAGAGCAAGATGGATATCCAGGAATTACTCAAGTTTCAAAGTACTACCATATAGTAGTAAATAAATAATAATAGAGTATAACCTTAGTCTGGGTGCTTTACCGATATTTGGTCTGCAGTCCATAGGTCACATTAGGCCTGCAGCATGTAGAATGCTAAGAGCATGCACATGATGGCAAAACTCCAGCACAGGTGTTGTGATGATGCCAATGTTTCACTTCCTTCACTCTATAATGCTGACTGTGCAAGGGGCCTTGCCAGGATAGACAGTTAGGTGACTGTTAGGTGACTGTATAGTCTTTGTTTTTTTTAACATACTGTATGGGTGACTTCTGTGGGAGTCATCATACTGCTATGGGGTATTTGGCAAATTGATTCCGCACTTCCATGGCTGCCACAGGAGAATGGACATTCGCATCTTGGAGCCCAATCAGGGTTGAAGCCCATCATAGGGGTTCACTATGAGGGGGTCATGCCGGCAAAGTTATGTAAGCAGACACATGCCTTGATGACACTATCGACGTTCGGGGGATTCAATTGAATGCATGAGAGGAACACACGCCACTTGGAGGACAAGATCCCAAACGCACACTCAACATATTGGTGTGCCCGACTTAACTGGGTATTGAAGTTACGCCGGGTCTGGGTGAGGGTACGGCTGGCATAAGGCTTCATGAGGTTAATAGACAGCTGGAAAGCCTCATCTGCTACAAGCACATAGGGGAGACTTGGCGCCATTGTTCGACTCAAATCAGACGGTCCTCGGTCACCCAACCTGCTGCATCGTTGTAAGTGACACCGTGATAACAATTTCAATAACGACTTCTCCTATTCACAACAGTGAACAAGTATCATTCGCTGGGTTGTGCGAACGATAGCTGCTCGCTACATCGTTGGTGCGTTAACCATGATATCTAGACGTTTGACATCTCACCAACGATGTAAAAAAAGGTGTCCTAATGACATCGCGCCCCTGTGAGATCGTTGGTGATATCTAAATGATATTGAAGCATGTAACTGGGCTTTTACACTCGCTAGACTATTTGATAGTGAAAGAAATGAACCAGACTAGTGCAGCTAGCTCACTGCAGGGTGTAAAAATGTTTATAGCAAGAAAACTACAGGGCACACTAACGATTATTACATGTTTTAAATGGGCTGCCCAGGCACTATTCAAGGGTACTATTAGTACCATACTCAAATGACCTGAAAGTCTCTTTATCCCTTCTAACAGCCTAACAAAATCAAGAGACATTAAAGAAATAACCTTGACATAAAGTCGACATATGGGAAATATGCACTTAATAGCACTTTATCTGTACTTGTACAGATCCTGGCTGGTGTCCGATTCATTCAGCATTAAATGGGTCTCATATTTATTATCTTGATGGCTGGATCATATATGACGGTGCTTTTTACCATTTACCTTTTTTGCCTCCCTATTTCCTCATAGACTGTATACTTGCGAGCAGACAAATCACTCCTCATGGTTTCTGAATTTTTTGTTACTCTGTATTGTCTCAAATTGTCTGTATATGTCCCTTCTGAGTTGTAAAGTGCTGGGAATATGTTGGTGCTATATGAATGAAATTATTATTATTAATTATTACTAATTAATTTGTGTGGTAGAACTATTGCTAATGCAACGGCTGCAGGAGCCCGGGGTACTGGGTAGCTGGGTCAGCGATCTGTCAGGGAGGTCACAGTGGCTATGGCCTAGCTCCGTGGCCCTGGCCATGAAATTATGGGGGTTATTTAAAGGTGATTAAAAATCTTTTCATGACGCCACCTGTGGTATCTGGTCATGGGCGACAAGCACTGCTGTTTGTACCTCTGGAGCAGCTGGTGCGGCAGCCAAGATGGTAACGCTCCCCACAGGTGGAGCGTGGCCACAGGGTTGGTATGAAGGTCTATAGGGATGATGAGGGTCATTGGTTAGGGTGCAGTAGGTGGCAAGGAGGGCGCAGGAATTAAAAGGAAACAGAGGGTCTAGCCACCATCCTGTGGATTGTCCACGATAGTTGACCACTGCACACAAAGTCCAGTGGTCGATGGTGTCCTGGTTCAACCTTACAGTGTTGTTGCCAGACTAGGGCTGGTCCCATCTTGCAACCAGGTTTGGGGTCCCTCTGGCTGGAGTTTCCTCGGCCGACCTACCCACTGGTCCCGTTAGGCCCCAGCACTAGCCTCCCCTAGAATTTCATCTCTCTTGGTGGTGATCTTTATCTCTCATTAACTACTGTCTAACTAAATCCTCCCCTTTCTGCTCTGTTTTTCTACCCTAACTTTCTGTTCCCACCCCCTCTTAACCTATTCCCTCCTGCAGCCAGTGATGGGGTCTGCTCAGATAGACTTTCCTCCGCCCTTAATCTCCTGGCCTGGAGTTAGGATGGGTGTTGGGTGCAGGTGTGTATGTCTCAATATTGTATCCCCCTCTTACCTGGGAGTGGGATACCACACCTATGGATTAAGTGCAGTACCCCTATAGTGACCAGACCGCAGGTATGCCACGCTAATGTTTCTAAATTTTGATTCAATTTAAGATATTTAATTTTAAAAAGTGACAAAATTGAAATTTATAGCTAATTTATAGCTAACATAAAATACAGTGTATTGTGGAAAAACATTTTCTAAATCACTTGGATATGTTGAAGCATTCCAGAATTATTACCACATAGTGTATGCAACATACATTGCACGGGCAGCTTCCACACTTATAAATACCAGCACTATAGAGGAGAGTTTATCTGCAATCATCAAATAGCTAAAAAAATCATTTATACTGGAACAAAAATCGCTTTTCTTGGCAGCACATCTCCAGGTGTAAACAGGAGATGCGCTGCCAGAAACATGATGTATGTAATGCTTGGTGGGGAGTGTGTGGGGATGTGGGCCCACTGGACCAAGACATCGTGGAGCAAGACTATCTGGAGGAGGATAAATAAGTTTCTACCTCATTTTCACTAGAACCTCTGATAGTGAGGTTAGGCTTGAGCTGGTGAATAGCCGCCAGGTGCTACTCCAGGGTATCACAGTACCTCTACAGATGACTCCAAGGAAATTGGGGATGTAAGCAAGTACAATCTCTGGTGAAGGTAGGTGCAGCCAGGATGGCTCGTTCAGGCTGGTTCAGTTGGCTGGTTCACCCTCATATCATTCTTCAACAGGCTGCATAAAAAGGTCATTATACAAGTACAGAACGACTTGAATATAGTCAATTAGTGGAGGGTTAACATCTGAAATCAGCTTTTGTAAATGCGTAAATATAAGATTTGTGTGATGATACAGCATTGCAGTAATTGGTGCCCCAGTTTTAATTTTGGTCCGGGAATACACTTTGTATAAAACTGGCTCAGCACCTACTTAAAAATTATTAGAGGTAAAGGTCATGTCTTCACGATTTTACCAAGCAAAAATTGTAACACGGTTACCGTCAAGAGCCAACGTCACCATCTTGTTTGGCGGTAAATACCAGTCTTCAGCATGGTAAATCAAGAGTAAATGTATTTGAAGGATCTGCTGATTATGTTTTGGTACCAAATACCACAGAACATCTTTTGAAGTCCAAGCTTCTACAGATCAAAGATGTTTAGGCTGTGTGTGTATGTGTGTGTTTGTGTATATGACTGTGTGTGTATGCACGGTTTGTGTGACAGTGTGTTTGTGTGTGTATGACTTTTTTGTGTCTGTGTGTGTGCATATATGTGTGTGTATGTACTGTATGTGTGTATTTGTGTGTATGTATGTGTGTGTGTCACTTTGTCTGTCTGTGTGTGTTGATGATGTGTGTGTTCTGCGTATGTTTAACATAAATAGATAGCCATTCATGTATTTAATTGATTAGTGGTGTGTCTACTTTCTGAGAAAGCTGTGTAGATATTAATAATTTCTTTGTTAATATTTATTACTTTTAGAATGAAATATTGCTGTGTACAAATGCAGACTAAATATACAGTGTTAGGAGTGTACTTAATTCAGAGAAATTGAAGCCATAGGCCAGGGCACCACAGATGAGAAGCAGATGCATCTTATAGAGCGTTGCCTTGAGATCTCTATGCAGAGGCTTTGATGGATTAGCACTTAAACTTAGAAGCACCAAAATAATATCTTCCTGGCTTCTGAAAGGTTTAGATTGAGCTGATTACAAGAATGTGGATTCAAGACACAAACAGCACTCAGAAGCCCCTAAAGGATCAAAAGGCCATAATTTATCATCAGCGCTAACTGTAAAGCAAGTACCAGGTACATGCCACATCCCAGTCATGTAGTGTTAAGGTTGAGGCCTGATTATTTATACATAAGTCAAGAATCTTGTCAAAATATTGCTCTTTGAGTTCTGCGTCTATGATAACATTCACAATCAGATTTCTTCCTTGTGTAAATAGGCCGCGATGTTTAAGTTGATATAAAGTGTGCTCTTGTCAACGTTATAATTGAATCCTTAGGTTTGCTACAAGGAATGAAGTCTTGGTGGACAGCGTGAGTAGGTTTGGGCTTGTCATCATTCTCATGACTGCAAATATTGAAATTTGTAGCAAGTGATCGGATTCTTAAGGTGGTCACAAGCCATGAAACGGGGGCACCGAAAGGCTGAGATAAATTCGCCTTGAAAAGTTAATTACACATCTGTTTTGTTTTACTGTGGAAATATGATGTGACAGATTATTCTTGTTGAGCCAAGAAGAAGGAACACTAGAAAAGTGCAAGGAGCAAAGCACAAAGGGAAATGCCACATATGCATTTTCCCCTCTTAGGGAATACATTTATCTGCTCTTTAATTAATAATGCTCTGTATGAAGCCGGGACAGTGATTAATAGCAAGCTCTTACGCATCATAAGCCCTGTAAGAGAAATGTTTTCTGATATATTACATGGAATTACTTTAAACTATAAAGCTCTTTCCCTAATTCACTGACCATCACTTTGACCATTAGCACATAACGATAACATTTCCACTTATTTCAAATGAAAGGACACTTGTGAAAAGAACGAAAGACATATTCTGTTCCCAGGGGAGGGTCAGGCCTCTCAAACATCTATGGCTTTAGTGTACATTCATTTATATATTTACATTGGACTGAGCATAGATTAGGTTCTCCGTAAGTAATGCCTGGGGTTTATCATTGCTTTCATACGTGAGATCTGCAGTATCTTGTTACAATGGTATATGGAAGAATTTAAAGGGGGTTTTCCAACACTGCATAGGTTAAATATTGTATACTCGAGATATATATTGTGCATTGTGTATTTTGCTTAATTTTGTTTGATTTCTATTGACGAACAGTATGTAATAATATGTAACTATATATTCAAGAAATGTGCAGAATATACTGTGTTGTATATTGTAAACTAATAAAATACTATTGGTTGAAAAGGGAGGTTTTCCCACAATAATAATAATTATAATAATCTTCATTTATATAGCGCCAACATATTCCGCAGCGCTTCACAATTCAGAGGTTCATATTCAAACAATCATAAGACACAGTTATCAGAAAATACAAATATAAAATACAATACAAAGCATAATACAGTACAATACAAAATAATGACAGCCCTGCCCATAAGAGCTTACAATCTAACAATGAGGTGGGGGTGACACAAAGTACTTTCCAATGATGAAATAGTCAACTTGAGGAGATGGGGAGCATAAAGGAGCAGCATAAGTCGCCACCAACCATTATTTGTGATGCATTTGAGACTGGTGGAGTGGATAGGTTATGTCTAAATGACTTTGACTAGGGATCATTAAAGGCCACCCTAAAAAGATGTGTTTTTAAAGATTGCCTGAAACTATGTAAGTTGTGGATAGACCTAATTTCTTGGGGTAGAGTATTCCAGAGAATTAGTGCAGCTCGGGAGAAGTCTTGGAGCCGGGAGTGGGAAGTTCGGAACCCTCTCCCAACCCCTGACATAGGAGAACGTCATGGGCCGGTTACCCGTGATCTCATCAGCTGAGATGTTGGGCTTCTAGCACCGATCAGAACGGGAATCCGATCGGTGCTGTTAACCCTTTGGATCCTGCTGTCAATCACTGACAGCGGGATCCAAAGGAATGCTCAGTTCCCCGTCTGCATCGGAGATCCCGCAATCTTATCAGGGGATCTCTGATGCTTACATGACAGCCCGGGGTCCTAGCTTGACCCCAGAAGCTGACACAGAGCACTTCCAGTGCATGGTTGGCAGGCGCTGCCAACCACTCACCATCTGCGATTCTGACAGATACCAATGTGCTGCAGCTCATCGGTATCTGTCAGAAGTGATCGGACGGTGGAGCAGGGTGCCTCTCTATGGGTCAGTGTAAAAGTAAGAATGAGTTAAAAAATAAAGTTTTTAAAAACATGTAAAAAAAAAAACAAAGTTCAAATCACCTCCCTTTTCCCCATTCACAGTAAAAGTATAAAAAAAATTTAAAAATGCACATATTTGGTATGGCCGCGTTCAAAATCGCCCGATCTTTCAAGATATAAAATCAATTAATGAGAGTCATAAACTGCGTAAAGGAAAAAAACGTCCAAACGCCAAAATGATGTTTTTTTTGATCGCCGCAACATTGATATAAAATGTAATAAGAGGCGATCAAAACAGCGCATCCACCCAAAAATGGTATCATTAGAAATGTCAGCTTAAGGCACAAAAAATAAACCGTCACACAGCCCCAGATCCTGAAAAATGAGGATTCTATGGATCGCAAAACATGGCGCAAAAAGTGTGATTTTTTTTCAAACTTCTGATTTTTTTTTCCCCACTTAGATACCAGTATACATATTTGCTATCTACGAACTCACACTGACCTGAGACATGACATCATCATGTCAGTTTTACCATATAGTGAACATGGCCACTAAAAAACCCAAAAAACAAATGTGTAATTGCACTTTTTTTTGCAATTTCCCTGTACACTATATAGTAAAATAAGTGATTGCATCTGAAAGTACAACTTATCCCGCAAAAAATAAGACATCATATGTCTACATTGACGGAAAAATAAAAACGTTATGGCTCTTGGAAGCAGGGGAGCAAAAAACGAAGATGAAAAACAAAAATTTCCCAGGTGGTGAAAGGTTTAACGCAGGAATGAGTCTAAAGTCAATTCCAGAGCGAAGAGAATGGGTGGGGTGATAGACAGACAGGAGAGTAGAGAGGTAGGGGTGCTGCACTGTAAAGAGCTTTGTGGGTGAGAACAAGCAGCTTGAATTGGATCATATAGTGTATAGGAAGCCAGTGCAATGACTGGCATAGGCCAGAAGCGTCAGAGTAATGGTTAGCTAGATAGGTTATCCTGGCTGCGGCATTAAGGATAGACTGGAGAGGGGATAGTCTAGTGCGGGGGAGGCCAATTAAAAGAGAATTACAATAGTCAAGGCGGGAGTGAATCAGGGCCACAGTGAGGGTTTTTGTGGTTTCCAAGGTGAGAAATGGGCGAATTCTAGAGATTTTCTCCAGGTGAGAAGCGGCAAGAGCGGGCGAGGGATTGTATATATGGGGTGAAGGAAATATTAGAGTTAAACATAACCCCCATACAATGAGCCTGCAGCCTAGATGTTATCGTGGTGCCGCACACAGAGAGAGATGTCAGATTTAGGGAGCTTAATGCGAGAGCAGAAGAATCTCAGGTTTGGAAAGGTTGAGTTTTAGATAGAGAGTCGACATAATGTTGGAAACTGCGGTTAAACAGTCATTGGTGTTCTTTATTAAAGTGGGAGTAAGGTCATGGGTAGAAGTGTATAGTTGTGTGTCATCAGCATAAAGATGGTACTGAAAGCCAAATTTGCTTATGCTCTGTCCAATCGGGGCCGTGTAGAGAGAGAAGAGAAGAGGTCCAAAGACTGAACTCTGATGGACACCAATAGGGAGAGGAAGAGGGGAGGGAGTGGAGCCAGCAAATGGTACACTGAAAGAGTGGTCAGAAAGATAGGAAGAGAAGCAGGAGAAAGCCGTGTCCTTGATGCCAATGGAGTGCAGCATGGAGATTAGGAGATGGTGGTATCAGTAACAGTATCAAAGGCTGCAGAAAGATCAAGGACAATAAGTAGAGAGTGGTCAGCATTATAATTTGCTGTCAGAAGGTCATTGGTCACTTTTTGGTGAGGGAAGTTTCTGTCGAATGTAGGGGGCAGATACCAGATTGTAATGGGTCTAGAAGAGAGTGAGTGGAGAAGTAACGGGTGAGGCGGGATTAGACCAGGCGCTCCAGAAGTTTAGAGATGAAGGGGAGATTGGATACAAGTCTGTAGTTGTTTGTGCAGAATGGGTGGAGATACGTTTTTTTATTATTGGAGTAATGACAGAGTGTTTGATCACACCATGTCCCTGTACAGTCAGACACATCCATTACACAGTACATTGCAGGGACACATATATAAGATTATCTCAGTACAGGAGATGTGGTATGATCAGACCATGTCCGTGTACAGTCAGACACATCCATTACACAGTACATTGCAGGGACACATATATAAGATCTATCTCAGCACAGGAGATGTGGTATGATCAGACTATGTCCCTGTACAGTCAGACATGACCATTACACAGTACATGGTAGGGACACAAATATAAGATTATCTCAGCACAGTAGATGTGGTATGATTAGACCATGTCCCTGTATAGTCAGACACATCCATTACACAGTACACAGCAGGGACACATATATAAAATTATCTCAGCACACGAGATGTGGTATGATCAGACCATGTCCCTATGCAGTCAGACACAGCCATAACACAGGAACATTTTTTTAAAAATCCATTTGTTAAAATTAATATTATTATTCCAAGAACTATTGATTAACATGAAATTTAAAATTAACTTTGCTTGTAGGAAAACCCCTTTATATTGTCAAACACCTCAGTGTAATAAAAACATCAAATGAAGCAACTAACATCTCTATTAAAAGTGATATATTAAACTAAACTGGCATATGTAAATTAAAGAGCAGTGTTGTATACAATTATTTTAATATGGATGGACTAAGGAAACATCTGCAATTTAGTAAGACCAAATAACCAAAAAGTTTATAGAAACTGATTATTTGAGCCCTGGAGCAATGCTTTCTTTTAAAGGGGATCTGTATCTGGTTTTTGCTATCCTTTCTGAATGCAGCATAATGGAGGGGAATATACATTCATTCCAGTGAATCACTGACAGCTTTTATTGTACACTGTGCATAGGCAGAAAGCTGTCAATCAATGATGCAGATGGGGTTGTACAGATTTCATAAATATGGAGGACTACATGGCAGCAGGACAACTAGTTCTCTAGAGATAATCTCATACTAACAGTGATTATAACCCAAATACAGCAAGCAGTTGAGTAAATATTTGTTTTCTCCCAAATGTTAAAACACACTGGTAGATTATGGACCAAATTTATCAAAGACTTTATGCCTGTATTCTGGCATAGAAAGTTTTGGAAAGTCTCAGAATTTTGGTTCTACTCGAGGCATCACTAAGACTTTACGACTTTTAGTGTACTCTCATGTATTTTACTTCGATTCAACGAACTGGGCAGAGCTGGTGCGGGGTGGGACATGGCAGCCGCTACTCACCAAATTCATGAGTGACAGTGTATGCTAATACCAAATCTTTATCTACCATGAACTTGACTGAGATTTGTGCCAATGTGCACACAGGGGTCCACGCTGCTCTAAAGGTACTTTCGATTTATGAAGAGGAGTACACTTTTTCATGAATCAGGAGTGTCACACTCCAGCACACCTCCTCATTAACACTACCCTTAACAATGCTGTTTTGATAAATCAGGTCCTAATATTCTTCTTATAAATCTGTCCCTAATATGTGAGGTTTAAATAGGGAAGTTAGATTGTTAGCCCTAATCGGGAGTGATGTGAAAGTTAGCAAATTCTGTACAGTGATCTGTAACGGGCATCAGAAATAAAAAAGAAAAAAGAAAAAAGCTAGCAATCAACCCAAAATGGACCCAATGTTGCACTGGGTTTCCTTAAGCCCACCAAACAAAATCCTTCCAATGGTCCACTGTCTAGCTATACAAAGCGTGTTTCATAAAATTTGCTATTATTTTTACCTCTTGTTGCATTTATAAAGGTTATTTGTGAAATAACTTATCATAGATATAATGCAGTGGCAAAAATCTGATGCCAGCAAATGACCTGACCCAGTCTACCTCCTCATACACGGGTATGCTTTTCCAGCTTACTTGTAGTATGATCATGCAGTAATTCTAAGTTGCTTATTACAATGATATCTACCATTTAACATTAATTGATTGATACCTCCTCCCAGGTGGTGTGATGACAGTTCCCATAGCAGCCCCCTATGAGTTCTAATGCCCCTGACATGCTTACACCTCGTTCCACGCCACCCGGGGCCGTCGCGCCGGAAATGACGTCATTCTGCATGCGCTTCGCTTCCCTGTTGCTATGGAGCACAGGAAACACTGCGGGCACCATCTTGGTACAGGTTGCGCATGCGCAGTATATTAAACGCGATCCTGCAGCCTCCGGACTTCATAATAACTGCTGCACTATTTTGCACCTATACAAGCGGTGCCTAAACATCAAACTTTCTCCCAAATGCTATAATAGTCCATAACACAATGCTTATAATACATTACTCTGGCTGTAACTAAACTTTATGCATACTCAGGTCTATAGAACAATGCTTATAATGAATTATACTGACCATACCTAAACTTTGTGCATATTCA
The DNA here is from genome assembly GCA_033576535.1 of Allobates femoralis. Classification (NCBI taxonomy): domain Eukaryota; kingdom Metazoa; phylum Chordata; class Amphibia; order Anura; family Aromobatidae; genus Allobates; species Allobates femoralis. Next base: position 739,119,129 of record JARQOC010000003.1, on the reverse strand, counting down.
GGGGGTGCCAGGGACATTCATACCTTCCTAAGTCCCCTCTCCTCCAGGCCAAATATATATACCCCGTATATAATACGGAACGAGGGGGTTAACAAAGTCCACCTCCTGGCCGCTTAGGGTCCACGGGAACTACACATCACATCCATACTCTCCCTGGCAACCTACCCCTATGCATTTTAATTATATACACATGTACTACCACTGTATATTATTCACTTATACCAGATTTAATGAGAATAAATCAATTCCAACAAGGTGGTCTCTTATACATTCAGAAGCCACCATTATACATAGAGCAACAGAAAAAATTAATTTCTCAGGTGTAAATGCAAAACAAGGGCACCTCTCATATTCGACCACCTGGTACGTCTATCACCCTCCAATGGGATTGCTGACGATTCTCAACCAAAGTGCGGGTGCTGGAAGAAACCAAACAGGTTATTAAACAGTGTAAGTGTACAAAAAACAGTGACTAGTGTTTTACAGCATTATCCCCCTAACGAATATAGAACGGATCACATAGCGACTGCCAGCCTATAATCAATGTTCAACCCATTTGGTTTTAACGTATTTAGCCACCTTGTCCACTGCAATTCCTTTACATGTAACAACTTAGCTCTATCCCCCCCTCTCCTTAATGGGGGCACCACATCAATAATTCTAAACTTTAGATCCTTCTCTGCGTGTTTCATATCCGTAAAATGTTTTGGCACTGGTAGATCTTTTCTCTTATGGCGTATTCTGCTTCTATGCTGTCCAATCCTAGTTTTACATTCAAGCGTGGTTTCACCAACGTGCCACAACTTGCACGGACATTCCAATAAATAGATAACATGGTCTGTCGCACAAGTAGCGAAGTGGCGCATTTTGAAAACTTCCCCCGTCTGTGGGTGAGTAAATTCAGTGCCCCTCACCATATACAAGCAATTCACGCAGGATACACAGGGAAAGCACCCTACTCTTACGCCTCGCGTTAATGTGGCTTGTCTGGACATTTTAAGTGGGCCAAAATCTGATCTAGATAGTTTGTCTTTTAAATTTTTCCCTCTCTGGAATGAAATCAAAGGTTTTGATTTAAACTCCTCTACGTCTGGCCAACATTTTCCCAACATTGGCCAGTGTTTAAGGACAATATTGGAAATGTCCCTAGATTCCTCGCCATACTTAATTACTAAGGGGATTCTCGGCGGCATTTTACCTACTGGTACAACTTTATCTTTGTTAATTTTCATGCGCTCCAAACTACTTTGTAATAACCTCTTTGGGTAGCCCCTTTGAATGAACTTATTAGTAAGAAATTCAAATTTTTCCTCCATCTCATACTCGTCACTCACTATCCTATCAACCCGCTTATACTGCCCAAATGGGATAGCTTTTTTCAATGTTTCTGGGTGATGGTTGAGTAGACATCACCTGGAAACATTGAAAAAAGCTTTTTTTTTTTACCATATAGTGAACATGGCCACTAAAAAACCCAAAAAACAAATGTGTAATTGCACTTTTTTTTGCAATTTCCCTGTACACTATATAGTAAAATAAGTGATTGCATCTGAAAGTACAACTTGTCCCGCAAAAAATAAGACACCATATGTCTACATTGACGGAAAAATAAAAACGTTATGGCTCTTGGAAGCAGGGGAGCAACAAACGAAGATGAAAAACAAAAATTTCCCAGGTGGTGAAAGGTTTAACGCAAGAATGAGTCTAAAGTCAATTCCAGAGCGAAGAGAATGGGTGGGGTGATAGACAGACAGGAGAGTAGAGAGGTAGGGGTGCTGCACTGTGAAGAGCTTTGTGGGTGAGAACAAGCAGCTTGAATTGGATCATATAGTGTATAGGCAGCCAGTGCAATGACTGGCATAGGCCGGAAGCGTCAGAGTAATGGTTAGCTAGATAGGTTATCCTGGCTGCGGCATTAAGGATAGACTGGAGAGAGGACAGTCTAGTGCAGGGGAGGCCAATTAAAAGAGAATTACAATAGTCAAGGCGGGAGTGAATCAGGGTCACAGTGATGGTACCTTTACACGCCGCTACAGGATGGTGGAAACAACCGGGTGCTTCACGTGCACGAGCACGCACAAACGGTTGAAAACGGTACCCGCACTGCCTTTACACGCCGCAACAAGGTGCGCTACAGTAGGTTACATCTATCTCTGGATGCACTGCCGGGTGCCTAAAGTTACCTTCTGAAAAGCACCTTACCTCATTTACACGCCACTACAGAGTGTAATATGGGAGGACCTGGTGCAGCTGGAACAACACATAGGCGTGCCAGAATTTTGTATGCTGCAGGAGGCGTTTTGGAGGTGACAGGATCCCTTGAACTACTTTACAGAAGATAGCAAAAAATTAACATTTAGATGTTCAAAAAAATAGCAATGTCTGTACTTGTCTTTACAAATTTAAAATATGTACTCTGTTTTTTTAGGATTTAGCATTCCTGTGAATCACTAATTTAATATTTTGTTGTATAACCACAGTTTTTTACAACTGCTTTACATCAATATTCATAGAGTCAACAAACACCTGGCACCTGTCAACTGTTATTCCAGCCAGGATGCTTTTACAACATTGTATAATTTATTTGCGTTTGTTGACTTTGCCTGAGGAACAGCATTTTTGATGTCACTTCACAAGTGTTCTATCGGATTAAGGTCCAGGGATTGGGCCGCCCACTCCATAACCTCAATTTTGTTACACTGAAACCAAGATTTTGCTTGTTTACAGATGTTTTTAACGTCATTGTCTTGTTGAAGAATCCATTGCAAGGGCATTTTCTCTTAAGACTAAGGCAACATGACCTCATCAATTATTTTGATATATGCAAACTTGTCTATGATCCCTGTATGTGGTAAATAGGCGCGGCACCATAGTGAAAAAAAAATACCCATATAATGATGCTTCCACCCCTATGCTTGCCTGTCTTCATAGTGTATTGTGACTTAAATTCAGAGTTTGAGCTCAGATCACAGGTGTGGCGCAGAAGGAGAGATTATTGTCTCCATCTCCTCCATTGCTAGCCTGGGTGTATATCGCAGTGCACTCGGATGACATGTTTCATCCGCACTAATAGACTTTTATGGGTCTGATTGATCCAACACTCACAGACAATCGCAGTTCTAAGTTTCCTTTTCCTATATTGCACTCATGTAAGTCACACACCAGTGTGACTCCATTCTTAAAATGAGAGTATTAGGCACATTAACGCTAAACGGGGCTTGTGTTTTGTCAGCATAAATGCAGTGCTACTGCAGTAGCAGCACCGCGTTAACGCTGTCAATGTTACCCTATGGAGACACGGCGCCTAGTGCGGCTCCAACGCGACCATCTGATTGAAACCTCGCGTTATTTCCTAACGCGAGAAAAGACATTGCTGAAAGCCACATTGGAGCCGCACCACGGGCCGTGTCTCTATAGGGTAATATTGGCAGCGTTAATGCGGCACTATCATGGCGGTAGCACTGCGTTTATGCTGTCAAAAACAATGTTTTAAACGCAAGCCCCAGTTAAAGTTAATGTGACCCTAGCCTTAGTAAGCTTAAAGTCTTATGAAGTCCATTTTTTGAGAACTAAATTAGAAATTAAATTAAAACCAGAGAGCTGTATCCAGTTCATCATATTGTTTATTGGGTAAATGTATACATACATAGAAATAGTCTGTGTATCAAATAAACAAATATTACAATATAGTTTACATTGATCATTGAACCTCTGAGCATTCATTTAGGATATAAAACATGTAATCTTAGCAATGATAGTGATACTTTATGTGAATTGTGAGAACTGAAAAAAAATGGAATCCTTTCCATAGACCCTTAGTGCTTGGATTATGCTTCTAATGCCTATAATAGACAAAAATACTAATATCAGCAAAAATTCTTGATGTCTAGCATTTTCCAAATGGTTAAAAACAAATTAAAAAAACACTTAGAAACGTATAGGTGAAAGAAGACATAAGACTGTCCTAAATAAGCAGTTTGGTACATCATTATGATAGCCTTGTCATACGGTGCACTGCATCAATTACATCGGAAAATCCACATAGGGAACGGTCGCTCTTCCTTGACTGCACGATCAAAAAAATTCTTCAAGCTGCATTAATTGACTGCAGATACAAATGTCACATCTGACATCTTTACAGACAGAAATGTGGCAGATGACTGCAACAAAGAAGACATCTCACTCATAGCCACTCTAAGATCAGTGAGGCTCAGCTAGACTGGGGAAAACAGCTTTAATAGCCAGAAAAAGAAACATCTGGTCAAAGAAGAAATGATATTTTGCAATATCATACACAGATTAGAAAGCTTCATGTCAAGCCCTGAAAATAATGAATGTTACATACATTCCATAAAGGTGAAACCTGGAGAGCACGTCAAATACATGAAGGTGTACGATATGTGAAACAATACCTTAAGGAGGGCTAATGACTAGCAGGTACTATACTTAAAGTAATAGATGACTTTCAAGACTTAGGGTTAAGTTTATACTTAAAAGAAATTCTAAGAAGTAATACCAGAATTATTCATAAACTATAACATATTAGGATGAATCATATCTTTTATATGTAAAAAGGCCAAGACTGTCCATTATGGAAATTTCATAAATGACAGATGGGCTGTGCTGGAAGTTCACTGCATTGATCGCGACACTGGAAACCATATTGGCATCCTGTGAGTTGCTAGTAACTGTGGCCAGCACCACACTGGAGACATTCGGTATCATGATGACAGCACATCCACTGCAAAACAAGAGAGAAGAGACTGTGGCTCTGATGTATGCAATAGGTATACACACACATACGTATATACACATATACATTCAATCTGAATTATATTACAAAAGATAAAACTGAGTAAGGGCCCTTTCACATCAGCGTTTTTCGTAATTCGCGGCAGATGCGGTGAAAAAACTGCATCTGCCGCGTTTGCCGCATAACCGTTCCACTTGCGGCACGGTTGCGTTTTTTCCCATAGGAAGTATAGGGGGACTTGCGGCAAATGCGGCAAGTGCGGTTTTGCACTTGCGGCAGGTGCGGCAGCGAAAAAAAACACGGCTTACCGCGTTTTTTTTCGCTGCCGCACCTGCCGCAAGTGCAAAACCGCACTTGCCGCATCTGCCGCAAGTCCCCCTATACTTCCTATGGGAAAAACCGCAACCGTGCCGCAAGTGGAACGGTTATGCGGCAAACGCGGCAGATGGGGTTTTTTCACTGCATCTGCCGCGAATTACAAAAAACGCTGATGTGAAAGGGCCCTAAGACTTTTGGCCACTTAAAAATGTTAAAAAATAATCTTAGGAAATCTACTCTACATTGTACAGACAGTTGTGGGCAGAAATATTGACACCCCTGCAATTCTGTCAGATAATACTCAGTTTCTTCCTGAAAATGATTGCAATCACAAATTCTTTGGTATTATTATCTTCATTTAATCTATCTTCAATGAAAAAACACAAAAAGAATTGTCCTAAAGCCAAATTGGATATAATTCCACACCAACCATAAAAAAGGGGGTGGACAAAAGTATTGGCACTGTTAGAAAAATCATGTGATGCTTCTCTAATTTGTGCAAATAACAGCATATATAACTTACCTGTGGCACCTAACAGGTGTTGGCAATAACTAAATCACACTTGCAGCCAGTTGACATGGATTAACGTTGACTCAACCTCTGTCCTGTGTCCTTGTGTGTACCACAATGAGCATGGAGAAAAGAAAGAAGACCAAAGAACTGTCTGAAGACTTGAGAAACCAAATTGTGAGGAAGCATGATCAATCTCAAGGCTACAAGTCCATCTCCAAAGACCTGAATGTTCCTGTGTCTACCGTGCGCAGTGTCATCAAGATGTTTAAAGCCCATGGCACTGTGGCTAACCTCCCTAGATGTGGACGGAAAAGAAAAATTGACAAGATATTTAAACACAAGATTGTGCGGATGGTGGATAAAGAACCTCGACTAACATCCAAACAAGTTCAAGCTGCCCTGCAGTCCGAGGGTACAACAGTGTCAACCCGTACTATCCGTCAGCGTCTGAATGAAAAGGGACTGTATGGTAGGATACCCAGGAAGACCCCACTTCTTACCCCGAGACATAAAAAAGCCAGGCTGGAGATTGCCAAAACTTACCTGAGAAAGCCTAAAACTTTTTGGAAGAATGTTCTCTGGTCAGATGAGACAAAAGTAGAGCTTTTTGGGCAAAGGCATCAACATAGAGTTTACAGGAGAAAAAAAAGAGGCATTCAAAGAAAAGAACACAGTCCCTAGAGTCAAACATGGTGGAGGTTCCCTGATGTATTGGGGTTGCTTTGCTGCCTCTCTGGCACTGGACTGCTTGACCGTGTGCATGGCATTATGAAGTCTGAAGACTACCAACAAATTTTGCAGCATAATGTAGGGCCCAGTGTGAGAAAGCTGGGTCTCCCTCAGAGGTCATGGGTCTTCCAGCAGGACAATGACTCAAAACACACTTCAAAAAGCACTAGAAATTGGTTTGAGAGAAAGCACTGGAGACTTCTAAGGTGGCCAGCAATGAGTCCAGACCTGAATCCCATAGAACACCTGTGGAGAGATCTAAAAATGGAAGTTTGGAGAAGGCACCCTTCAAATATCAGGGACCTGGAGCAGTTTGCCAAAGAAGAATGGTCTAAAATTCCAGCAGAGCATTGTAAGAAACTCATTGATGGTTACCGAAAGCGGTTGATCGCAATTATTTTGGCTAAAGGTTGTGCAACCAAGTATTAGGCTGAGGGTGCCAATACTTTTGTCTGGCCCATTTTTGGAGTTTTGTGTGAAATGATGAACGTTTTGCTTTTTGCTTCATTCTCTTTTGTGTTTTTTCATTGAAGACAAATTAAATGAAGATAATAATACCAAAGAATTTGTGATTGCAATCATTCTCAGGAAGAAACTGAGTATTATCTGACAGAATTGCAGGGATGTCAATACTTTTGGCCACAACTGTATATATATTATATATATATATATATATATATACATCTTAATGAATTAGAATATCATGAAAACATCAATTTATTTCAGTAAGTCAATACATAAAGTGAATAAATTATATAGAGTCATTACAAACTGAGTGATCTAATTAAAGTGTTTATTTCTGCTAATGTTGAGGATTATGGCTTACAGCCATTGAAAGCCCAAAAGTCATTAACTCAGAAAATTAAAGTAGGGAGGATGAAGTGCCCTAGATAAAATATTGCCTAAATAAGTATCAGAGGCTTCACCTTGTGTGGTTGTGAGAGTCACAACCACTATAAACCACTATAGAGTAGGGAGGATAAAGGGTTAAAAATCACGCTACTGTATTACACGAGACATCAAAGGGTGAATACAATGTTGATTTATTAGTCAATACATTTCAGAACTCCCTGGCCCCTTCCTCAGGACAATCAATATCATGTTTCAGGGTGTTTCTGGGAGCCCTGAAACACATTGACTAATAAGTCAATATTATATTCCCCCTTGATGTCTCGTGGAATACGACAGCGTGGTTTATAACACTCTCATCCTCCCTACTATATTTTTCTGAGCTAATAACCTTTGGGTTTTCAAAGGCTGTAAGCCATAATCATCAACATTAACATAAATAAACATTTGAAATAGATCACTCTAGATCACACAGTACATAGCAGGGACACATACTGTATATAAGATTATCTCAGCACAGGAGATGTGGTATGATCAGACCATTTCCTTGTACGATCAGACACATCCATTACACAATACATAGCTGGGACACATATATAAGATTATCTCAGCCCAAGATATGTGGTATTATCAGACCATGTCCCTGTACGGTCAGACACAGCCATTACACAGTACATAGCAGGGACACCTATATAAGATTATCTCAGCCCAAAAGATGTGGTATGATCAGACCATGTTGCTGTACAGTAAGACACATCCAGTACACCGTACATAGCAGGGCACATTTATAAGATTACCTGAGTACAGGAGATGCAGTATGATCAGACCATGTCCCTGTACGGTCAGACACATCCATTACACAGTACACAGCAGGGACACATATATAAGATTACCTCAGCACAGGAGATGTGTTATGAACAGACCATGTCCCTGTACAATCAGACACATCCATTACACAGTACATAGCAGGGACACATACAGTATATAAGATTATCTCAAAACAGGAACATTTCTTTTAAACACATCTAAGTGGGAAACTTATTATTCCAATATCTATTGATGAAAATAAACTTTAAAATGTAACCATTATTTAAATTTTTATTTAATAGTAATGTAGAGCAAGTGATTATGATCAACTTTCGCATATATATTTTATTAATGAAATGAGGAAGGAAAACATTAAAAAAAAACTTCCACAAGATGTCCTCAGCAGGCTGTGTGTGAAGCTCATTCTCAGTCACCTCCGTCTTCAAACTGTGTTGACAAATGATAAGACTGTTAAATTACCTCATACTGGCATCCTGCTGAGCTCAAACAGCTGCTGTGAGATCTTATCTGACTCCTCCTGCTCTGTGCTCAGCGATAACACCCAGCAGAGCAATGTGAATGGAGGTGACGGCATGAGGTAATTTGACAGTTTTATCATCTGTATTGGGAACGCAGTTTAGGCCTCTCCCCTTGAAGACAGAGATGAAGAGAATTAGCTTCACACAGCCTGCTGAGGACATCTTGTGAGGGTTTTTAATGGTTTCCTTCCTGATTTCTTTAATAAAGTATATGTGAAAGCTGATTATAATCACTTGCTCTTCATTACTATTAAATAGAAATTTAAACGACGGTTATACTTTAAAATTAAATTTGTTTGTGGGAAGACTCCTTTAATCAATGTCTGATCAGTTGGACATATAATATTAACTTTGTAGGCCATTAATGTTAAAATCCCATTCGACCTCTTAAGTGCAATTCATAGATGTGAAATATATATTTTTTGCCCATTAATTTGACAATATGGTAGAGCCTAAGTATAGTATATTTGTTAATTTTCAATAAATTATTTGATCTTCAAGTTTTTCCTAAACATCATTAAAAATTCATTACATCATTTCCTATACTTCATTATTTTTGCTCAAATCATCCACTTTGATATGTTAGCAAATACTATAATGTATGTTTATTTAAATTGGTACACATGTCTACTTAAAATACACCAGCAGCTGCCGCAGAATAAATTGAACTTGTTTTTACAGGTAGTGGAATAATTTCAAGGTCAGCATACGACCATGAAAAATAACCGTCATGAATTTCCCTGTCTGCTCTTGAGCATCCACATTATATAAACAGCACCTTTATTCTCAAAATAAGCCCCTGTGAGAATATAACGTTGCATAGCTGGAACGTCTCTGGAGAACAATTTAATATATTTTATTCTGGGGACAGATTTCAGTTATACTTTCAGAACTGAAGGGAATATTGTAGCTTTATCATTGTGTAACTCAATATGTTATCATTCCAATGATATAATACAGTTGTACAATTATTTACTATAATGAAATTAATTCCTAATTTAGACTGCCTTCACATTTGCATTTGTGAATGCTGCATATGTTGCACATGCGTATACGCAGTTAAAAACGCATGCAGACGCTGCGTATTTTTTCCGCAGACACATGCGCAATCCTTAATTAAAATGCGGCGTTTGCATCTTTTGTTTCCTGGGCACGCCCATGGGGAGTGGCTTAAAGGCAAGATATGAATAGACCCTGCCCAGTGTCAAAACTCTTTCTATGGAGCTGTTCACAGAGGCAAGATGGATCTCGGCTTTGAGAGCTTCTATGCGGATCTTGATTTATCAATGAAGATGGCAGTTTCGTTTGCTATTGCTTGTGAAGAAGAACGGCGAAGAGAAAGATGACGAAGAAGACAACGTCATTGTTTCTGCTGGCAGCACCCCATCGTGGAGTTTCAAGAGACCCACGGAGTCTACCACTCGTTGTACCAGGAACTTCGAGAGAACCTGGAAATGTTCTACGACAGATGTCCCCAGACAGCTTCGATGATTTGCTGTGATGTGTTCAAGGATCGATCACCAGGCAGGACACACAGATTTGTTGATCCATTCCTGCAGAAGAACGTCTTTTGGTGACCCTGCGGTATGTATCTTTTTAAAACTAAACACCTGTAAAATGTGTCAATCTCATTTATTGGTTGCAACGACCAATATAAATGGCCTTTTTTACCTTTTTTTGTCAGATTCCTGGCGACCGGAGAGGCTTTATCTTCTCTTCATTTTCATTTCCGGATTGGATTGTCTACGTTGTCTGGGATAGTTGAAGAGACTTGCCAGGCAATTTGTGATGACCTCCGCGAAGAATTCCTCCCTCACCCCACAACCCATCTATGGCTTGAGAAAGCAGCAAGATTTATGGACATTTGTCAATTTTCCAACTGCGTGGGGGCCATGAACGGCAAACATGTTCGGATCCTGAAGCTGGCTGGAAGTGAATCCGAATACTTCAACTATAAAAAAATGTTTTCGATTGTACTGATGGTGATTGCGGATGCTGACTGTTTTGTTGCTGTGGATGTTGGCCAATTCAGGCGATCTAATGACTCCAAATCTTTTAAAGACTCTGACATGGGACAAAAACTTTATGGGAACAATTTCAACATTCCACCGCCACGACCCCTGCTGAACTGTGATGGACCACCAGTGCCTTTTGTTGTTGTTGGTGATGAGGCATTTCAGATGTGTTCCAACCTTGTCAAGCCCTACTCTAGCCGGGACTTAACTCAGACAAAAAGGATTTTCAATTACAGACTGACATGGGCCAGACGCATAGTGGAGTATGCATTCGGATTGCTGGTCTTTAAATGGCGGATTACTGGGACTACCATCAATTTGAAAACAGACACAATTGATCAGGTTGTGAAAGCGTGCGTTGTCCTTCACAATTTCATACAAGTCAGAGACCTACCTCTTGCAAGCAACTTGGCAGAATACCAAGAATACAACCTGAGGACAAGCGTTGAAGTCGGCAACATGAGGGACAGGTTTACATCGTACTTCGTTTCAGAAAATGGACGTCTAGCCTGGCAGGACGATATGGTGTAATTATCTTTGTTTCGATTAACTGTTTGAGTATATCTGACACTGTAAAATTTTGAGTACATAACTATTATTGTACAATATGTTGATTTGGGAATAATAAAGCTTTAGGTCCTTAAATCCTATCCCTACCCTAAAAGTTGTAATATACCTATCTGTTTTGGATAATCAACTTGCTTGTTTCTTGGTGTAATGTTATTGATATCTGTATATAGTACAAATTTTTGTGTTTTTTATTGAAGTTTGTATTCAAGTTATTATTGTTGAAATTCAAGTTGGTTTTGGTTTTCTAATTGTATACAATTCGTAGTTCAGTTAGATCCAGGATATGTATCGGACACTAAAAATGAAGTCTAGGAACAATTTTTTTTATCCAACGTCCTCAATTGGCAAGCTTTGGAGCTTGGATTTATTTTACAACTTCCTCTGTTTGTTAAAATTCCTTAAAAATAAAACTTATAAAACTATCAATGGTGTCTTCCCTTCATTAACTAACTAGATCCGATTTCAATATATCGGGTATTATAGAATATGTTTATTGTTTGGGTGTATGCAATGCGAACCTTACAATCCTGCACCATTAGCACATTAGTAACTGCCGTCCGTGCATGACAATTCTCGGATCTTTGTGCTGGATTTCAACCATGCTGCCCACCCCAATTCACATGCATCATGCAAATGGCTGTCAGAGAAAAATGAGTTAAGCGGTCTTTAAAGTGAACGCTGTGGATTATTTGGCAGAATTACACAGTGTGGAGATAGAGGTGTATACAGAAGATATAAGAGGATGGAGGAGTATACAGGATATACAACAAATTGAGTAGGTGAAGTTTCATGTGCACTGTGGGGAGGAGAGGCTGCACAGGTAATATTGTATAGCTGCTATTCTGCTGCTCTCTGGGCGGGGTCACATGCCACCGGTGCCCCGCTCCCCACTAAAATCTTTGAATTCCTGCTCAAGCAGGTAGCTGTCATGGCTGCCGCTTGCCTCTGATGCAGTCCCTGGTAACCCTTCCCCGTCTGCTATGCTTTAGCGGACACTTTGACGCAATTGGTCTGACTGCTAACCACCATCAACATTGGGTTACCATAGACCACTTCAGAGGCAAGCGGCAACTGTAACAGCTCCCCACTTGTGCAGTAATTGCAAGTTTTTGGCGGTGAGCGGGTCAGCGGAGGAGTGTGACCCCAGCCTCTCTCACTTGATGTGTGGTGGATCGCTGTCCTCAAATGGGGAGCTGAATGGTGGCTGATGGACCTCCGCCTCTGTCATGTGTGGGGCCGGTATAACAGTGCCGCTCTACTGATCACCTAACGTTGCTGTTTTGCTTTTCCGTCAGACTGGTGAGCTGTCCAACAGGCAGAGTCACAAGCGACACAGCAAAATGTTGCTGAGCACGCTAAAGAGCGGGTCAAAAACCATAGCCCTGTGACTCATCAACCTCTCATTTGTGGGCCACTACAGAGTTGGTTTTACCATACAACGAGATTTATTGGGCTACCCTTATTGAAATGTCAGCTTGGACTACCACTCTTTAGATGTACATACTATTTTTGTGTTTGTTTATGGGTGTACCTGGTGTCCATAGCCAACCAATAAAGGCATAGTCTGTACGTTTGATGTACATTAATAAAAAGATGAAAAAAATAGAGTTGTTAATGAATTTTTTTTAATAGTGTTAATTAACCCTTTTTTAATAGTTCAGAAAAATTCTGAATAGCAAAAGTGAGTCAACACCTAAAAGAAAACAAAAACCTGACTATTAAAATTAACGTAAATTAGTAATACAAAACCCCTTCAAACTCTATAATACTTTCAAGTTAACATACCATATGGTACAAGACTTATGAATACCCTACTATGCATAGAGTCAAGAAATCACAACATTTTTTAGAAAGTAAAATTTTTTATTTACACAATCATGCATGTAAGCAAACTTTTAAAATCACATGAACAAATCTTTCTTTATTACAAACCCGTAAAGATATTTTACAATGGCGTGTAAGTCTTGGTGCTCACGCTCCTCGTGTTGCTGGTGGTGCTGGTGGTGGGTACATGGTGACCTTCCTGAAGAATGGTTGTTGCAAAAGAGGGATGTGGACTTTGAGCATGAACACCAAAACTAGAAACAGAGTGACTGATACTAGAGTCCAGTTCTGGGAGTGGACTGAAGGTAGGAGACCCAACAGTTTCCAATCTCAATGCAGTACATACTGTAGGAGTTGAGGTAAGACTAGCATTTGACGATAGACCAAGATTATTCAAGAAACCAGAAGGAACATTAGAAGCTAAAGATACATTTGATAGGAGGGAGATACTGGAAGGGACAGACAAAGCAGAAGGTGTAGAGACATGAAGTTGGTGACGACATTAGGTGGTGAAGTTGAAGGTGGTAATAGTGGTGCAGGTTATTTTATTTTTTTTGGGCGACCAACTTGTCTTGCAGAAACTGCAGCGGTAACTGGCTGTGTTGAGGGGTCCTGATTTTTTGGAGACAAAACATTGGGTTTATCTGATGCACTGGTTTTGCCAGTTCGCTTTCACTTAACTTTTAAGGGCCTCATTGGCATGCTGGTTTCTGGTCCTTGTGTTTCCTGTGACCGAGCCGGAATTCTGGTTGTCTTTGCAATTGTGGTACTACCGCCATGAGTCACAGAAGGGACTGAAGTTGATGCTGGAGTAGATGTTGCTGTTGCCAATGTGTGGATGGATTGGTCAAAAATAACATGCAGTACAGAGGAAGCTGAAGTGAACGCTGCAAGTGATTCTTGTAGAGACGTTTGTGAAGTGCTAGTACCCTGAAGCAGCTGCGATGACGAAATGTGCAGTGCTGTGTAGCTTGGTACCTCAGGTACAATGTCCATTGGTGGTGGTGGAGGCAAGTTGGTGTATGTTGACAAACTTGTTCCTTGATGTCGTTGTGTTATGGATGCAGTTTGCCACTGAGTCTGCGTTGGGGCGGATTGGGAGACTTACACATTAATCCGTGGCTGTTTGTAGTAGCCGTGTTGCTGGGTCCAGTAAGGCAGCTGTTGTAGCTGTTGCTGCTGCTGTTGTTGTTGCTGCTGTTGTTGTTGCTGCTGCTGGACTGCTAGTCTAAAAGCACCCTGACAGGCAGTTATGACATCAATCTGGAACTCAGTTGATAAGGTATCCGTCACGCACTTTTCCATAGATGAAAAAAAATGTTGTGATGGTCTTGTTAGGTCAGCTTCCAGGCAATCGAGTCGGCTGTTAACTTTGCAGGAAAGATTGTTCATATTCTGAAACCCTTTTTCTACGCAGTTACCAAGCCGACTCAAACCTTCCTGGAAGTTCGAGCTTAAGTGAAGAAACTCTGGCATGACTGTCCTATCCCAGGCCCTCTGTCGCTGGCGTGAAGTACCCACCAAAGTAGCACCGGAGGCCTGGCATAGGGGATAACTTGGAGTGCCGGCAATCTGAGTTCCAAATTGTGTCAAGTCAGTCGTTGCTTCCTCTATTGTGGCGGTCTGGGACATGAGTTCGGTGGCGCTCCCAACTCCTTGGGACGGTATGGTTGGTGCTGCTCCAAGTCCTGGAGGTACACAAACAAACAAAAAAATTAGGCAACAAGTATGAAACAAATTTCGCAACTGTATACACATAGATTGAGGAAAAAAAAGGAATATTGTTGTAAACTGAAATAAAAAAAAAAATGAAAAATATACAATCTTTGTATTTTCAAACAAATCTAATTTACAATTAATGGAACAAAAAGCAACATACAATGAAACAAATATATACTTACACTCGATGCCCGACAGCTGGCCTCAGGAAATTAAGTTGCTGATGGTAAATGTAATGTTTCAATGTCTGCTCTGATCCACTACGAACTTTATTTTCCTCCTGAAAATCCCTGTTATATCGATCTTTCATCGAGCGCCATCGAACTTTCAAGCTCTTGACTAAAGTGGGACATACAAACAAGAGATAGTCATTAATTATCTAAAAAAAATGTAATTAAACCTTTTTTTAAAAAAAAAAAGGCATTAGCAAACTTACCAAACAACTTTCTGTACTTTGGGGTTAATCTGTCCCAGCCTCGCCACATAGATCTTCCAATTTCATCCCAAAGTCTTCGCAACACTTGTGTATCCGAATGCTTACGTCTTTTGGGTCCCATATAGCAACTCGTTCTTGTATGACGGGTATGAACTGGTCAGTATTTATATATGGTTTCCCTCCTTTTCCTCTTTGAACCTATATTTAAAATAAACCATGTTTTAAAAATGGACATGCTTGTGTTTATGATAACCAACAAAGTATAGTTAAAAACATACACTTACATTTGGTCTTACAGCATTGTCGAGTTCATTGCGAAGACTCTGGGATGAATCTTGGTCACTATTTTCTAGATCACCTTCAGTGGAGGAGTCCTTGTCCAAAAAGAAATATAATCCAGAAAAAAGTTTATTCCTCCGCCTTGCCAGAAATTGCAATTTACAAATGTGTAGTATATCCTTACATGTTCACTTTCTTGGCCAAGCTTTTCAGGGGGCACATATTCACTTGCATCGGACATTTTCGATAGGTCAGCACAAACAAAAGACAGCAGCAGCAGACAGCTCCAACAAACTATGAATGTAAACCAGGGAACACCAGGAACTACCAACAGAATCACCAAGAAGACACAGCAGGTGACAGCTACAGCACCGCAGAGGATCCGACTTGGCAGACCATCTTCACAAACTGTCAAGGGAGACAAAACAAACACAATGGTATGCATTAGAACTTTCTAGGAGGTGAAGACCTATGCAAAAGAAAAGGTTATGCTATGATAGTTTGCGATTGCACACAGTAGCGTCACTTTGGCTCTCTGGAGCCCTCAGTGTGCCAAGGTGAGACAACTAAGTGCAATAGCCATTCCTACATTTTACATTCTACTAGAGTAGGGAAAAACAACATTTCATCAACAGTGTCACAACTTACCACAGGAAACAGCAGCCAATGCTCAGAACACCAGGAGCCAGCACCACAGACTCCAACAGCCAGACAGCAGACCAGGTGACAGGTCCAGAGTTTGATGACATCACTGTCTTGGAAAATTAACTTTTGAAGGGAAACAAAAAAATACAACCACAACAACATAAGTAGATAGTATTGCCACAGCAAATACAATGCATTGTCATTTACGATACAATCCAAAATGTTCGGCAACACAGTACAGGCTACAAAGCAATACACTCACAAGCTAATAAAAAATTGTCCACAGAGTACAGGCTGCAAAGATAACACCACCAACTGCAGTGACACAATAATATAACACCTACAAGCGTCACATTTAAAAAATATTCTACATTACAAGGGGGGAGGTCCTGTTAATGATTATACACTAGGCAGTGCAAATTACACAAAAAATATACTTCACCAAGACAGCAGGGAGAGGATCAAGCCGATTTAAGGTCAGCAAGGTGAGATCCAGTTGGCACTGATCCAGGAGGCAGAGATCCAGAAGTCCGAGATTCAGTAGTCCCGAGATCCAGTAGTCCTAAGATCCAGTAGTCCCGAGATCCAGTAGTCCCGAGATCCAGTAGTCCCGAGATCCAGTAGTCAGAGATCCAGTAGTCAGAGATCCAGTAGTCAGAGATCCAGGAGGCACAGGTCCATCATGGAGATCAACAGAGTTCACCATGGAATGGACAGATCCACTTTTATACAGACTGTTTGTGGGCTGGGACAATGGGAGGAACAGCAATTCTGTTTCTGTGCTTGCGCAATGACTTGTACACATGCGTATCAAATGCAGACATCCGCAAGACCTTGCGTACGATTGCGTACCCATAGACAATAATGCATTGTTTATGTGCAATCGTACGCATGCGGATGTTTGTGGATTTTTTTAGCACCAAAAAATGCAACATGTCGCGTTCGAAGGGCACGGAAATTCAACACGCAGGTACGCATACACAGACATATGCATGCTAACGCATGTCAATGCAGACAAATGCATTCTCCATGTTAAAGATTCATCCGCAAACGCTTGCGGATTTAGATTTTCAGATCTGTACCATGCACAGCGCTTGCAAAAGCAAGTGTGAAGGCACCCTCCCTTACACCTTACTTCAGGAAATTATATTCATTTTCAATTTTTTTTCTAACATACTTGTTATTCTTTCAACACATTTTCTTTTTAGACAGTCAACTCTTGACTTCATTTTACCTTGAAACTTTTATTTCATAATTATATATTAATACAATTAGCTTTTACGCATGAAATTTTGTCAATAGAAATAAGTATTTCTGAAATATATAAGTCAACAGAAACCTATAATGATCCATAAATCTATAGGTGGGTAATGTGAATTAATCTATATGCAATAGAGCCCTTGAGAATATATTGGATCTAATTAATGGTCAATAAATTAATAATATCCACTGTTTGCTTTAGCTATTACATTTATCATATTGGTATAGTATAATTCACTTATTAACTTTATCAATCAGTTGGTCTGAGAAATCTGAAATTCTTCCTTTTTTTAATACAAAATGTGTAGTCTTATCCAAGTAATGTTTTACTATCATTCTACAGGTCATTCTTATAGAATTATAAAGTTTTAAAAAAGAGTTGCTGTATTTATAGACTCTTAATATTATTATTATTATTAGTAGTATTATTAGTATTATTACTAGACAAATGATAGCTTTTTTTGCATGTGTCATTTTCACTAGCACCATTTTGGATATAGATTTCCTGCATAAAGACACTTTTCTTATTAAAACACACTTGTCAGTGAAAACATCATAAGATTAGTATAAAGCAAGGCTATAAAGCCATAATTTAATGGTTAGTTATAAACAGATTTAAGTAGATGACTTAGGCTGTGTTTACATTTTTGCTGTATTTTTTCTGCAGCCCAAACCTCCTGTCTTGGTAAAAAAAAAAAAAAGCTGCTTTCAATGCATTTTTGGTGTAATTTGTCTACAGTGCAGGTTTCATAAAGTGGTTTTATTCACCACAAAGGAAGCAAAAACACAGAAAAAAATGAAGGTGTCGCTTTTGAGCAGATTTCATAAGTGCAGATTTTAAATGTGTCAGTCAGTCATACAGGGCAGGAATCTAACATCTAATCTCTTGTCTTCATACAGGCATATATTCATCTCATCTCATTAATCTGCTGTGTTTCTGCAAACTTTTTAATGCTATAGGAATATATATATTTATTTCTTCTTACTTAGATTGTTCAGGGATGCCTTCAAGCCATTTCTCTGTAAAGCTTTATGATCCATGTGTGCATGCAACCTTGTTTATTTATTTTCCACTCCTTATGCTCTACTAAAATTGCCCTTACTAAAGTCTCTAATGATCTACTGACAGCTAAATCTAATGGTCACTACTCCCTAATGATTCTCCTGAAACTCTTTGCTGCATTTGATATTGTGGAACACCAGCTCCTCCCATCTATCCTCCTATTGTGCTTAAGGACATCACTCTCTCCTGGTTCTCCTCCTACTTCTCTGACAGCTTCTTCACTTTTTCTTTCGTAGACTTCTCTTCCTCTCCCCCTTCCCTCACATTTGGGATTACTCAGGGTTAAGTCCTAGGTCCCCTTCTCTTCTCTCTATACACTGCCCCATTGAATAAATAATTATTAGATTCAGTTTTCAGTACCATGTTTTTGCTGAAGACGACCAATTACACACCTCTTCTCCTGACATCACACCAGCATTATTACAAAATATCTCAATCTCTACCTTAAACTGAATCTATCAAAAACTGAACTTCTCATGTTTCCCCCCTCTACTATTATTCCTAAACCCAATTTTGTCAATTCCGTGCATGGTTCTATCATCACTTCCCAGTCCCCAGCAGCTAACCTGCTGACTTGGGGTTATATTTGACTCAGATCCCTCCTTCACTCCCCACATCCAATCACTCTCTCACTCATATCACCTACGGTACATATCAACATGTCTAGAATTTGACCTATTCTTACCATTGACTCTACATAATGCTGTCGCTGTTATTCATTCTCGTCTGCAATTATTGTAATTTTCTACTAATCAATTTTCCATTTACTAAACTCTCCTCTCTCCAATCCATCCTGATTGCAGCAGACAGGGGCATATTCCTCTCCAACTGCTTCACTGATGCCTCTATCATGTGCCAGTCATTGCACTGGTTGCCCATCCAATACAGATATAAAATTATCACTCTCACCCACAAAGCCCTCCACAGTTCTGCACCGCCATACATATCCTCCCTCATCTCTGTCTATCACCCTACACATGCCCTCCATTCTGTAAATGACCTAAGACTGACATCATCTACAATCCGAACATCCAACTCCTGTCTCCAAGACTTCTCGCAAGCTGCGCCAATCGTGTCGAACATTCTACCAAGAACAATTCAATTAATTCTCAATACCCATAGTTTTATGCGGACCCTAAAAATGCATTTCTTTAGAATGGTCTATCATCTCACTTACCTAATTATTCCTTTTCTGCTCTTTTCCAAACCTACCTTCTTGGGTCATCTGTTTACACCTTCCACGCACTTAACAGCACTCTATCTGTACTTGTTCAGGTCCTGGCTGGTGAACAGTTCATGCATTGTGATGGGAATCCGTTATTTATTACATTGATGACTGGACCTTATATGACAAGGGTTTTTACCATTCACCATTTACCTTTTGTGCCTCCCCTATTTCCTCATACTGTAGATTGTAGCTTACGAACAGGACCCTCAATTCTCATGGTATCTGTTGAATTTTTTGTTACTCTGTATTGTTTCATATTGTCTGTACATGTTCCCTCTGAATTGTAAAATGCTGCGAAATATGTTTTGCACTATATAAATAAAATTATTATTATTAATATTATTATTATTGAGGTTATGTTTTTGCAGTGTATTTGCCCTATATCATTGATTTCAATGGTAAAAATCGCTGTAAAAATGCTGAAAGAATTGACATGTTGTTTCTTTAAAAAATGCAGCAAGTTTCCAAATCAGTCTGGAAAAAATCAATTGTGTGCATTAGATTTCTGAAATCCCATAGATTTTGCTGTTACTGTAAAAAGCATCTTTTAATTTGCATAAAATGCGTGAACATACTGCAAAAAAACACAGCAAAATGCAATGTGTGAACATAGCCTTTCTCAGGTTATGGACTATCAATAACAGTTGTGTTAATTATACAGTGATTTGTTTGATCTCACTAAAATGTTTCTGTGAGGAAGGGATCCATCATGTGCACTCCCAGGAATCGTGTTCAGGAGAAGGACCACAATCGTATGTTAGCTGTATTTTAATAACTCGTCCCTGTTCATCCCATTAGCTCCCACCCTAAGCAGGGCAGTCCATATTTATCACTGACCCTAGAGTTGTTCTTCCATGCTTCTGATGTGTTTTGTCTAATACTCTTACATAGAGAATTCCTATGGTAGATGGGGACTAGATAGAATGAATAGATGTCAACACCTTAGGTGTACGGCGCTCATGAAAAATTAAAAACATGGTGCTCAAAAAGGGTTCCAACCCGTATATAATATTAATGTAAAGGTAGTTTCTATTCAAGCAGATGTACCAGATTTATAATAGCAATCAATAATAATGTGACGTTCTACACTAAGTCTTGGGCTTTTTATCAGGTGTTTTATAATATATATGATATATTATCTATCCTAAACTCTGCTGCCCAACTAATCCACCTGTCTCCCTGCTATTCCCCAGTCTCTCCTCTCTACTAAGCACTTCACTGGCTCCCCATTTCTCAGGGGCCCCAGTTCAAAACCCTAACTATGACATACAAAGCCATCCACAATCTGTCTCCTCTATACATCTGCAACATAGTATCCTGATACCTACCCTTACGCAACCTGCGATCCTCTCAAGATGCCCTCCTCTACTCCCCTTTTATCTCTTCTTCCGACAGTCGCATACAAGCTTTCTCCCTTGCATCCGCTTTACTCTGGAACTCTCTGCCCCAACATATCAGACTCTCGCCCACCGTGAAAACCTTCAAAAGGAACCTGAAGACCCACCTCTTCCGACAAGTCTACAACCTGCAATAATCCTCAATCTACTGAACCACAGCACGACTATCTCTACTCTCTCCTAGTATATCCTCACCCATCCCTTGTAGACTGTGAGCCCTCGCAGGCAGGGTCCTCTCTTCTTCTGTACCTTGTGTGCCTTATATTGTTCATATATTTGTACTTGTCTATGTATGCCCTTTCCACATGTAAAGCGCAATGGAACAAATGGTGCTATAATAATAAGTAATAATAATAAAGAATAAGCCTGGTTCACACTGCAGGATTTTCCCTGATCAGTGTCCATCCAGTTTGGTGCCAAAACCAGGAGAGGAACTTGCAGAGTAAAATTATAATTGAAAGATTGACACCTGTTCTGAGTTTTGGAGACACTACTGGTTTTGGCACACAAACTGGATGTTTAAAGACATATATATATAGCAACAGAAGAAAACAGTGAAATAAATTATATGATGCTGCCTAGAAATGCATATAAAACACAAAGGAGCTCATATATGTGGGAGATATGCACAGTGTAGTAAAATGTTCCACAGAAGAGGATAGACACAAGGGATATGTAAAGGAATGTACAAAAAACTCACCAGATTGCTGATGCAGTGAGGAATAGAGTGGCAGTGCTATGGAATGGCATATATTTTGTGCTGTCTATGCTGTGGTAGTAGTGTATAGTAAAACTTTATAGTGCTGCTATAATAGCTAATGTCGGTGTGTGACAGAGATCCCCAACTCCAGGCCTCGAGGGCCACCAACAGTGCAGGATTTCCTTAGTATTGCGCAGGTGTTAATGTGATCATCTGCACAAGTAATGATTCCAACCCCTCTGCAAAACTAAGGAGATCCTGAAAACATGCACTGTTGGCAGCACTCTAGGCCTGGAGTTGAGGACCCGGGTGTGTGATGTCAAAAGGAAGGAAATCGGATATGTGTGTACGTGACATCCTGCTGACATATGCGCCAGTTAGCGCATGCATGTGTAGTCAAAGGGGTTGAAGACAGACAACATATTTAGCTAATGTTGACCTGTTTATGTATGCGCTGGTTAGTGCATGTGTGTATGAAAATAGAAGGAAAATAGAATTGGAAGATGCTCTCCTATAGGAAACCACAAGATGGTGCTAAAAATCAAATGAGTTATAGAAGCAGAAAGACAACATACATGAGAGTACGAATGAAATAAATGGAAAAGTAAAAAAATAAAATAAAAAGAACAAATAAAGATAAAAAATATCAATAATAGCTAGAAAATGGATATAAAAAGGGGTAAAATATATGAGTAATTAAATAAATAAATTAATATAGGTAACAGTTCTGCCTTCTTCTACATGTGGAGCTGTGGATATCTAGCATACAGCTTAACCGTCATTCAGTTCTCCAAGGAACAGACTGTAGGATTTCTGGAGTCTATATTTATTGAGGTGATGAACTTAATTGCGTGAATGATAATGTGTGTGGTAAAAACTAGAATACAAGTACAGAATAATCAAAGTCAGTACTGGATTCATTAAAGAAACTAGCACTAACACAGTGATAACACAGGTTACAGTAAACTTGAGTAACTAGGGTAAAGGTCACTGTAGCAGGCTCTATTCTATGCAGAATGCATCTATCTATCTGCATACAGTGCAAAAGACTAACTCAAATAGTGTATCTCAGAGCACAATACACTTCACTTTACAGTATTCTACACAGAAATATCTTTCTCTACATACAATTTAAACATGCTAGCATGAAGAATTATAGGGTATAACACATCTCCTATCACACAGTTCTCTCTGTACTAACGGCTGGGTTATAACCTATTCACACAGATTCTACATAAAAACATGTAACTGCATTGCTCTTACTGGAATCATCTGACGAGAGGAAAGTTGTAAGGAATGGAGAGCCAGAAACAAACGTCTTATCTTCTCACTGAAGAACTGGAAATCTCTTTCTCCCGGGTGAAGAAGGGGGGGGGCGGTCCCTTGGCACACACTAATCTGAAAGGCGACAGACTAATGGCCCCTTTACACGCAGCTACAGGTAACAGGTTTTCCACAGGTAACTTACTGGCTGCAGTGAAATCATGGAGACATGGTTCTATCTTGTTGCTGTGTACAAATGGAACTATGTCTCCATGATTTCACTGCAGCCAGTAAGTTACCTGTGGAAAACCTGTTACCTGTAGCTGCGTGTAAAGGGGCCATAAGAGATCTGCTAGATTATGTTTAACATATCAACAATGTAAACAGGCAACTAATGATCTCTACAGGTCGTAACTAGTATAACTCTAGAATAACTTTAAGAATATTTTCTTAGCTGCTCATGAATGGGCAGAACAGTAACCAAAGAGAAAAACTAGAAAAAGTGGAAGGGGAATAAAAAGACAGAAGAATGAAGAGAAATGTAAAAAAAAGTATACCAGCAATGTGATATCATGACCACAATCATTTATATTACAAAATTATTTGAACCTTTTGTTCCGTAAAGAGTACTCCCTGTTCAAACCATTTGATTGTAAAGTTGATCCGCATCCAAATTCAAGGAAGAAATGTTGACCATCAGTGGGAAATTCATACCTGTGACTTGGTCATTCTTTGGCATGGTGCATCTTCTCCATCATAGCTCCCTCCCTTTCTTGATTTCTTCTTGTGTTGTATCTTCACCTCTGGCCTCAAAAAACTAATAGTGGAGATCTGTTCCTTGCATAACTTATACTGCCTGTATTTTAATAACAAGTACCTGGTGACCTTGCTGAATGAAGTCTGAGGTATTTAGCTGTCTGTAGATCTCATTATTTAGATAGTCTATGGGTCTCTAACAAACGTAAACCTTTTTTTCTAAGGCTCCTTTCACATCAGCAGTTTGCTGATGTCTCCGGCTGATCTGGCAGATGGCGCCACATTTGCCGGTTATGCCGCCTAAAAGCTGACTTGTGGCACAGATCCGGCAAGCCCCATGTATTCTATATGGTGCTAGCCATTGGGTACGGCAAGTGTGGTTTGCCGGACCCTGCAGATCCAGCACCTGCGGTGCGGGGGAAAAAAAGCTGCTAGCTGTGTTTTGTTGACCTGCCGCAACTGCCAGATTTGCCGGATAGCGGCAAAAACCACATTTGCCACACCTGCAGCAAGCCCCATAGAGAATGAATGGAGGCTTGCCGCAGGTGTACCGCAAGTCAGCCATTAGGCGACAGATGCGGTAAATCTGCCGGATCTGCCTCATTCAGCGAAAACCACTGATGTGAAAGGAGCCTAATTCAAGCTGGTGGCTGGACACTCTTCTACTGCTTTTTGACATTAATCCTAAATATAAATATAGTCTGAATATAGTCTAAGAAGAACTGGTACACAGGTGTAATCTTATAGCTGTTTCATTAGTCCTTATAGATCAACTCATTCCACTTAATGGGAATCATGACTGTAGCTTCTTAGGTCTATCACCCTGAAAGCATAACATTTTATACATGCGGTACATTTTATTCCATTTTATTATTTTCCCTTTACAATTGTGGTCACATTATTTGATAATTTTTTTCTATGAGATTAATTTAATATTCAGTGTTTTGCCATGTATAATATATGCATTTGATGTATACAATCCTGATTTTTGCCCTCCAATTAATATATTATTTCATTAGTTTTTCAAAGAATGTATATGTCTGTGACCATATCATGATTACCGTATTTTTCATACTATAAGACGCTCTTTTGTTTGCCAAATTTTTGGGGAAAGTGGGGGGGGTGCATTTTATAATCCGAATCTACGATATGCTGAGCTGTAGGCAGGGCGGCTTTTGAGCAGTGTCTGGGTGCTGGAGGAGGCTGGGCAGGCTACAGCTGCGGCCCGTGGTCACATGAGCCTGCTCATTAGGTTCGTGTAATATTCACTGCATTCCCCTGTCCACTGCCTCTCAGCACTGAAAGGTGGGCGGGGAAGCTGTGCATATGACATGAGCCTAATGAGCGGACTCATAGGATCAGCCGCTGCAGCCCTGTGCAGTACTGTGTGGATAGTTACTGCCTCTCATGATTTAATTGCATGGAAAGCAATGACTATCCCGGGGATGGACAAGCAAACTCACTTCTCCATATCGCTCCCTGCAGCCTGCACCATCCGTCCATCCATCTGCCTGTACCAGCATGTACCATTATGGGGATTTTCCATGCTTGAACCTGGTTAAGGGCAGCACATTCATGCACCCCAGAACAGGAAAGGTTTTTCACATTTTTCAAATTAAAGACTATTTCATGTGTGACTCCTCTTATGTAGTATATCTCTTCAAGTGCCTGTACAATCTCGGATATATTGTGGAGACAACCCAGCATGTACGGGATCACATAAGCAAACATAAGTCCATGATTCGCTGTAAACACACGTTGTTACCTGTGGAACACCACATCTTTATGATGATACATACAGTTTCCCAGTTAAGGTATCCGGTTATTGAACAAGTCACTGTGCCACAGAGCGGGTGACAGTGTATTTAAATTAGGTGAGAGAGAAGCTTATTGGATTTACCATTTGGCCACATTAGAATTGAGAGGTTTAAATAGGGAATATGAGGTTTTACAATAAAAATTTTTAAATTAGCTTTGTAACATATCCATAATGTGAGACCACTGAGTGGCATGGGATGTTTAGGTTCTGACAAGTCTTATTTTGTAATACTGTGAAGATGATACCAGCAATAGCCTTGGTAATATACATATAAAGAGATTTTTGTTTTGTTGAATGTATTGTGCATATATTATCTTGCGTAATGATTTCACCTAAATGCATACATTAATCATTATTCTCCATCTCTTATCTTTCTAGATTCACTAGACTACGATTTCTACACTCCCCCACTCACTGGGCCATTCACTTATAGGTATCCTTTATTATGCACCTCTGTCTCCCTTCAGCCTTGATCCGCGCATGCGCACTGCGCTGCACTTCCTGGTTATGCGAGTTTGCCTACGAAAGCATGTCATCCTGTATTCTTCGGTCGGAAACAGGAAGTGATGCGATAGTCCCGCCCAGTGTATACCCTCTTAAAGGGACAGTAACATAATTCTCACACAATTGTATTGCCATTTTAGCAGAACTCAGACCTCCTATCTTTGGTTGTGGGGTCTCTTTGAATTTCTGTGAAATACTTGATCTTTTGGATAGTTGAATTATAAGGTATTATTCACTGATTTCTCCTACATCCCTCTGCACTTAGCATTTCTCATTATTCTTGATCTATGAGTAGCACTAGTGTTCCACTCCATATAAATTCCCAAAGGTTGACCTGATAGATCTTTATCCAGTCTTGGACCTTCATTTGTTTGTTACATGTGTCATTGATATACAGGGTGGGCCATTTATATGGGTGCACCTAAATAAAATGGAAATGGATGATGATATCTACTTCCTGTTTGTGGCACATTAGTATACGGGAGGGGGAAAACGTTTCCAAATGGGTGATGACCATGGTGGCCATTTTGAAGTCAGTCATTTTGGATCCAACTATATTTTTTTCAATGGGAAAAACATCAAACTTATTGAGAATTTCCTAAGAAAAACAATGGTGTGCTTGGTTTTAACATAACTTTATTCTTTCATGAGTTACTCACAAGTTTATGACCACCTATAAAATGTGTTCAAAGTGCTGCCCATTGTGTTGGATTGTCAATGCAACCCTCTTCTCTCACTCTTGACACACTGATAGCAACACTGCAGAAAAAATGCTGACAAAGGCTTCCAGTATCTATTTTTTCAGATGCTACAGATCTCGTATCTTCACAGCATAGACAATTGCCTTCAGTTGACTCAAAGATAAAAGTCTAAGGGGGTCAGATTGGGAGACCTTGGTGGCCATCCAACTGGCCCACGACAACCAATCCACTTTCCAGGAAACTGTTCATGTAGAAATGCCAAGACCTGACACCCATAATGTGGTGGTGCACCATCTTGCTGGAACAACTCAGGGAACATGTTATATTCAGTGCATAAAGAGGGTAACACATCATCATGTAGCAATTTCAGATGTCCAGTGGCATTGAGGTTTCCATTGATGAAGAATGACCCCATTATCTTTGTACCCCATATACCACACCATACCATCAATTTTTGTGTTCCAACAGTCTTGGAGGGATCTGTCCACTGTGGGTTAGTGTCAGACCAATAGCGATGGTTTTGTTTGTTAACTTCATCATTCACAAAAATGTTTGCCTCATCACTGAACATAATGTTCTTTGCAAACTAAAGGTCCTGTTCCAATTTTTGTTTTGCTCGTTCTGCAAATTCAGTGCATGTATCTGGGTCATTCTTGTTGAGATGCTGCAGCAGCTGGATTTTGTAAGGGTGCCATTTGTGAGTAGTTAATATCTGCCGAAGGGA
This sequence comes from Allobates femoralis, assembly GCA_033576535.1. NCBI lineage: Eukaryota > Metazoa > Chordata > Amphibia > Anura > Aromobatidae > Allobates > Allobates femoralis. The sequence goes on along the minus strand of JARQOC010000003.1, from coordinate 739,091,717 downwards.
TGTTTGACTGATGTCACTCTCCAGTGAAATGTGGTGAGTGCTACTCAGTGGGCTCTTGCTGAATGAAGCTAGGACAGCACCTGATGTTTCTTCAATAGTGACAGTTTTCTTGCGTCCACATTTTGGCAAATCCAACACTGAACTTTTTTCACGAAACTTAGCAAGCGGTTTGCTAACTGTAGCATGGGAGATGGTGGTCTTGTAGGGTGCCTTGCATTGAAATGTGCTGCAATTACCCCGTTACTGCATTCACCAGACATCAACACAATTTCTATCCGCTCCTCACATATTAACCTCTTTGACATGTCAATGACGGTAAACAAAGAGAAACGTATAAATAACTCATGAAAGAATAAAGTTGCTTTAAAACCAAGCAGACCATTGTTTTTCCTATGAAATTCTTAATAAATTTGATGTGTCTCATGACCCTCTTCCCATTGAAAAAAGAGGAAGTTGATATAACCAACCATTCCCATTTTATTTAGGTGTATCCATATAAATGGTCCACCCTGTATTTTTTTGGACCCATTTGTCCATTTCCTTTGCTTTATCATATTTGAGCAATCATGCATTATTATTTAAAATTGTTGTTTTTCTGTTTTTTCTATGTAAATACTTTTGAAGACAGCAGTTTATCTGATGAAGACTCACCCTGAGTTGAAACGTTTATATATAATTGACTGAACTGTTGTGATCTTTGTAACTCATCACGTGTGTCTTTAATGGTCAGACATTGACCATTATTAAGTGCCAGAGTTTACTATGATTTTTTGTGTGTACCAGCATCCGATCATGTGAGCGGCACAGCACAGTAATGTCATTGTTATGCTCACATGATGAGATGCCCGATTCATCTGCTACAGATGGTGCAGACCGCAGTGAGTGATATTCAGAGGTGAGTATGATAGTTTGTAATTGTTTAAGTGTGTGCCTGCATAGGGGCATATACCATTATGGGGCTATGTACCATCATGGGGTCTATGTACCAGCATGGGGGGCCATATCCAGCATGTGGGGTCCTTGTACCAGGATGGGGGGACATAAATACCAGTATGGGGGAATATATACCAGGATGGGGGCTCATGTATTAGGAATATATATATATCCTGTATATATATAACAGGATAGGGGGACATATATACCAGTATTGGGAGGGTCATGTACCAGGATTGGGGACATATATACTGATTGTAAGATGAGCACTGGCATTATGAGACTAACCCCATTAAACATTAAAAATTATTTTTTTCTCTTTTCCTTCACCAAATTTGGGGTGCGTCTTATAAAGTGAAAAATACCGTATTATTTTATTGTAATAGTGTCTGTTAAAGACACAAGATTTAGGAGTTGAAACATGGAGTGCCAAGTGTGAAGACCCAGAAGTCAGTGGGTGCTCTCATCCGCTGGGCCAGCCGCCTTTAGCAAGACAGCCTGGACCAGGGCTCATCCTCAACTGAATGCCTAAGCTCCTTAACTGTGGGAGGAACACTACTCAGACAACACAGGGTGAGGGAACCACAATATTAAGGCTTTAATGGATCCCCAAACAGTTAACAGCATATAACCCATAACCAGCAAAACACAACAATGTAACAGGCAACAGAGTCTCACCATTCCGCTGGCTCACCAGGGATTAGAATATAGCACAGCAAAGTCTGTAGCCAGGTGACTGGATCGTCCCAACCTGGGTTGCTTCCTTATGCAGTCTTTGTCATCACAGCCGAATCTGATAATTCGATGCTGGAGTCCTTGTGGTTTTATAATCCAGATTCTGATGCCGGAAATGCCTAGGCCTGGGGTTATGGCTTGCCAATCGAACCCGAAGATCCTAGATTAGCTGCCTTTATCAAGTCCAGTGCAACTCTAGAAATCCCTAGACTGAGGGCACTAGACAGAATCTAACTCACTCTGGTAAATGAACAGGTCCCCATTGCAGTATATTGGGGACTTCACAATTGGTGGAATAAGACTCTATTCTTATATGCTCACTTTCAATCCTCTTATAACACATTTCTAGTAGTATTGCAGCCCTGTCAAGGTAGAGCCACATACTCATTGACATAGCCATACAATGAAATGTAAGTAGGATTAAGTCCTGTCAAGGGAGAGCCACATACAGATGGTTTACCTAGCACCTAGCAGTATACATGTACATAAAATCAACAATCCACATCATAATTACCATGGCATTCTAACAGGATTAAGTCCCTCTGACCTGCTAGAGGAGAGATAATTGCATTACATGCGTCAACATCATCATACATCTTCAAGACTTAAGGAAGAATGGGTATACAAAATACAAAATACTGTCTGGCTACATTTTAAGAACTTAACCCATGAGTGGCATATTACAAGTTGCAACAAAATACCATACTGTCTGGGTTACATAAGAAATCATCATATGTTCTACATTGAAGGAGTCCATTTCGTCACACCAAGTACCTTATTATTGATTTTTTTTTCATTTATTTCCACCATGCACCTTCTGTCTTAAAAGGCTAAATTTATATGTTGAGTCTACGTGTTATGGTGTAATCGTATACAGCACTGGGAAAACATTAATGGCATGTTTGGAAAAAAAATCCTACATTATAAGAAAGCTTTAGAAAATAGAAGTGCTTTTTTTATAATTTAATAAAAGGGAAAGTTGATAAACAACAGAATTCTTAATTAGATCAATTAAGACCACCCTTTGCCTTCAACAAAACAGCATTAATTTCTCTAAATTCACTTGCACAAAAAACAGGGATTTTGTGGAATTACAGTCAGGTGTATAAGTAATTAATTATGCCGAACAGGTAATAATGAACATTATTTTCATGTGATTTAAGTCCTTTTATTAATTGAAACATATACAGTTGTGTAGGAGACATAAGGACCTAATAGGCAGTATAACTTATAACAATATCAATTGATGAGCGAATAGTTATAGCAATATTATTATGCGTATAAGGTCATTGTTACACAAGCGAATATTCGCTTGAAAGATCGCTGTTGCGGTCAATGAAAATTCATTTGTGTTTCATAAATGCATTTTACACCTGTGCTGATTAGGGGAATGAAAACTTATTACACAATGAAATTTTATGCTGACAAGCGATCATTTTTGATTAGACTGAAAGATCTGGTTTCGAGAGAATTTAACTATATTACGATTTATGATCGCTAGCGGCTAAATCACACTGCAAATATCGCTCTGTTCCAAACTGTTTTGCCATTTTCCGCACGATTTTTAGATTTGTACAAAAATGAGTCTCCAATCAACAGTGACATATTGTATCCTTTAAAGTCTGAGGCTGCACTTCAGTAAATGGAGTTAGGGATTTGATCAAGATTAATCAAGTATTCTATGCTTAAAAATATAGGCAGATACTTCTCAGTCATACAGTAACATCAGGGAGGCATCTGATTGGTTCAATTTGTTTTGGAGCAAAAAAAAAAAACAATGCTGAACAAACAGCCCATGTCATTAAACGGAACCTGTCACCTAGTTTAGCCCGGATAACCTATCACTACCTGTCCCTGCAGCTTCCTACTACATTACTATCCATCCCTCTATGACCTAATAATGAATTATAAAAGTGGAATAAAGTGATTAATAAACTTACATGTCCACTGTCGGATGGGCTCCTTCTTCTTGGTATGATGCACTGGCGGCCACTGCGAGTCATTTCTGGTCCTGCTCAGTGTAGTGGGTGTACAGGCCGGCTTCAGAATGAACACTGCACATGCATCGGAGCAAGCCTGTATGCCAATACACCAACCACACTGCGCAGGACTGGAAATGGCGCTGGGCCAGCAGCGCGTCATACCCCGAAGAAGGAGGCAGAATTTTAAATCAGGGCACACTCTCTTGAATGAATGATCATGCCCACCGGGGTGTGACTGAAGCAGCAAGGAGGGGGGAGAGCGAACCCAGAGAGACTGCCTATATGACGGTCAGCCATCTAAGAACGCCCACCTGACGGTGGACATGTAAGTTTATAAATCACTTTATTCCACTTTTATAATGCGCTATTAGGTCATAGAGGGATGGTTAGTAATGTAGTAGTAAGCTATAAGTCAGGGGGGCTAAACTTGGTGACAGGTTCCCTTTAAGTACACTTTTCAGCATAAAGAAGAACATGTACTCCTTTATTTGATAATCTGACCCCAACAAAGCCTTGATCACAACAGTATCTACTCTTTCTAGGATCACATGAAGAGCCAGAAGAATTTGTACAAGCCATCATGCACCATAGCAGATCTGTAGTCAGTTTTCTAAGATGTTTGGAAGAACCTGTCAGGATTATTTTAACAGGATTTTTTTGATTATTTTTGCAGAGAGAGATATCGTTCTATAATTTGTAATTTCTCTTTTATTATGTATCAATACTGACATATGACCGTTGGCTTCATTCTTTGGAATATGAAACCATACTTAGCACTAATGTCTGTCAGTGTTGAAATAACAGGCAATCTAGTAAGCCATGCCAGCAAGTTTACTGTGGTGATCATTGATTGTTTCTTACTACTCTTACCATATCTGCTTTTAAGGTATATATCTAACAGTTGTCACAGTCTGGATAAATACCACTGCATACATTCATCATAGGGCCCAATGAAAAATGATGTGCCACATAGTATATAATTTTTAGTAGTGGTTCCTTGTAAAGGAAAGCACAGTTTGCTGTTCTGAAATAAAGATTTGCTGATGGATATAAGCCATGTGAAGGGCAGTCTATAGATATTTTTATATTTATACCTAATATATTTATTTTGGCTAAGTAGTCACTTCATCCTACTACACTAAGAAGACATCCATCTTGTACACACTATTCTGAGTCTATGTCTGGCTGAAAAAAAGGTGCCAGGACACAATTTGTGAATTAGCCTTCTAGAAACACCCGTTTACTGATGTATTTCATCCTTTTATGTCTTCTAATCAGAGCCCATGGTTGTGCTTATCTTGGTTAGATGTTGTTTAAACAACTACACTGTTAAACTAATAATTCCTATAAACAGCTTAATTTAAGTCTGTTCATAAGAAATAGCCTTTTTGGAGTATGTAAATGAGCTTTTATACTCTGGATAATAATAAATCAATAGTGCATATGAAAATAAGCAACTTTGTAATATATCTTATCAGACACATTTGCTTCTTTCTCTGTAAGAATTGATCAGTCATTATCAAAATTCTTAATTCTGAGGTCAAATCTGTACTCAGTGAAGACTTTCCCATTACTGAGATAGGAGATGACAGCTGTTACTGATGAGATTCTATATAGAGGGAGGAGCTAGAGGCAGAGGGAGGAGCCAGATGTAGAGCTCCTCCTTCTATCTACATAGAATGTCATCAGTAACTACCACCATCTCCTATCTCACTGATGGGAAAGTCTTCACTGAATACAGATTTGACCTCAGAATTGAAATTGTTGATAATCACTGATCAATTCCGGCAGTGGAAGAATCAAATTTGTCTAATGAAATATATAGCAGAGTTGTTAATTTTCGTGTGACAATTGATTTATGAAAAAAAATTAAAATGAGGGTTACACTTTAAGTGGCCTTACTATTTAATTCTCTACAATGAAATTGTGTCAATGAGATTGTTCCAATGATGACTCAGGCTGAAACCTGTTCTGTGCTACTGAAGTTCAGATTTCCAAGTTAGATGTTTGATTATCGGTTAGAAAGTTTCTGCTTTCCTGGCGTTGAATGAATTGCCAAGTCGTACCTGTTCCACCTACCTATTTTGCCACTGTATTAAAATTGAACCACAAAAATGGTAGTCAGCAGACTTTTGAGGATCAATGCAAAATCTATAACTGAATGCACTAACTACTATATATCATGTATATTATGGTACCTTTACACACCGCTACAGAAGGTTAGAAACAACCGGGTGTCGGAGACAAATGTATCTTGCACCGTCAAGACACCGCAAGGTAGCGGCATGTAAATCAGGTTGTTGCCACCCGTCACTGTTGACACCTGTTTTTGAGCAGTGCTCAAAAACAGGTTGGTTTAAACCCAATGGTAGCGCCGTCTAAATAAGGAACAGGAAGGTTTTTTCGTCACCTAGTTAACTCCCTGGGGCGAGACACAGCCTCCGGGATACCGCCCCCCTTCAGCGATCATTGGTGGAAGCTCCTGGGTTACGATTGGTTGTCCCTGCACAGGGCGGCATATTTAAGGAGATGACCAGTCACACTACACAATTGCAATAGCGTCATGTATTAGGCAGCCTTCCTGCGCTGGCCAATCATGATGCTATTGCTATTGACAATCACCGTACGAGCGTCTCGCAATCCACAATTCTGGCACACCTATGTGTTGTCCCTGCTGCCTCAGGTCCTCCCATATTACCTTCTGTAGTGGCGTGTAAATGAGGGAAGGTGCTCCAGGGATAGAAAAAAACCTTCTGTAGAGCACTTAGTAGCGGCGTGTAAAGGCGGTATCGAATACCGTTTGCAACCGTTGGAACGTGCTTGTGCACGTGAGACACCCGGTTGTTTCTAACCTTCTGTAGCGGCATGTAAAGGTACCATTACTGGTGTCTGCTAAAAAGTCTGAATTCATTTTTGGCCTCTTTAGATAAAAGAAAACTCTTGTACAACTGTCACCTCTATGTTCCCTATAGTTATACCAATGGTGATTAGTTGTTGATGTAGAAAAAATCCCTAAAATATGTCTTTGATCCTATAGTGAAAATATATTCAAACTTTATTTAGAAGCAAGGTTAGACACCTTTAAAGGTAACCTGTCAGCTAGTGTATGCCTCCCCAGCTATCACTGTCTGCACCTGCAGCTTTATAATACCATTCTAATCATCCCTGTCCAAGCTCATGGTGTAATGTTAAAAGTGAATTTATACACTTACATTCTCTTATGTAATGAGGCAGTCAGACTCCAGCTTGGAGGACGGAGACTGTTTGGCAGGTTAATAGTTAACATTTCAGCCTTATGTTAGAACATGTTGGGAGACCTGATGTGATGTCATAGTCATTAGGGATGAGCGAGTATACTTGCTACTATTCTGAACACGCCGAATAGTAGCGGTATTCGGCTACTCGCTACTCTCTGAGTATCTTGTGAGTACTCGGGAGTAGCGAGTAGTCCTAATACTTTTGCAGTGTATCTATAGATACACTGCAAAAGTAGCCTAAAAGTGATTAAAAGTTGTTAAAAATAATAAAATTACATACTCACCTGTCCGACGCCTGCATCGGGACCGGCAAAAAAGACATCCGATCACCGGACAAGGACCTGTGACTACCAGCCAATCAGATGGTCGGTAGCGATCTGGCCAATCACACGTCACAATCACGTGATCGCTAGCGGCCACCTGATTAGCCAGATTACAAGGTTCTAGGTGTACTGTCAGGACCTTGCAATCTGGCCAATCAGGTGGCCGCTAGCGATCACGTGGTTGTGACGTGTCGCCATCTGATTGGCCAGATCGCTACCGGCCATCTGATTGGCTGGTAGTCACAGGTCCTTGTCCGGTGATCGGATGTCTTTTTTGCCGATCCCGGTGCAGGCGTCGGACAGGTGAGTATGTAATTTTATTATTTTTAACAACTTTTAATCACTTTTAGGCTACTTTCGCAGTGTATCTATAGATACACTGCAAAAGTATTCGTACTCACTATACTCGCAATGAGTAGTGAGTACCGGTACCTACTCATTGCGAGTATAGCGAGTACGAATATTACGGTACTTGCTCATCCCTAATAACCATGTGACTACAATAGGCAGCGCTAAGTCCCTATAACATAATATGAGTTTGTTCGCTTAGTTCCGCCCACTATAGTCACATGATAATTACATCACACAGGTCCTTTAGCCATGCAAGTTATTAGTAAGTTAACTATTATCCTTCCAGACAGTCTACCTTCTCCAAGGTGGAGTCTGAAATGTAAGTGTATAAATGTTTTTTTCACCTTTTTCACTACACTATGAGCTCAGACAGGGATCATTAGAATAGTATTATAAAGCTACAGGTACTGATAGTGATAGCTGAGGGGGCATAAACCACCTGACAGGTTCCCTTTAACATCTGCAATTTGCCCATTCACAACAGATCCATCAGCTTTGCCGTATCTGCCGTGCAGCTGAGGTTTTGCTAGATTCAGCAAATCCGGCACTTGTAGCAGCGCAAAAAAAAAACGCTGCTAGTTGCGTATATTTTACTTGCCTCAAGCGCCGGCAAAACTGCAACTGCCGACCCTGACCGCAAGTCCCATAGGAAATGAATGGGACTTGACGCAGGCTTGCAGCAAGTGAGCCGTTCCACAGCAGATACGGCAAAGCTGTCGGCTCTGCCCCAAACGGGCAGAATCTGAGATATGAAAGGTGCCTTACAGTTCGGAGAGTTTAAGAAATAATAAAGAAAAAGTAAAAGAAATATGGCTACTTGAGATCTAAAAAGATCATCAGGAAGCTGAAATCGAAAACGAGAATAATTGACTTAAGTGAAATCTCTAGATAAATGCCATTAGAAGGTTCTCGTAACAAATTATTGACCATTGGTCAATAATTCTCACAAATAACACATCATTGATTTACAAGGAATATGTTGTTTAGAGAATCAGCTCTGTCTCCAGCCAACATCTTCATGTCTGGGTGGCCTTGTAAGCCTCGTCCATCTAGAAAGTGTTCTGAAAACAAACTTTAGTTCACAAAGATTATATAGAAACATCTTTCAGTAAGTCAGAGTGAATTACAAGTTGCATATATACAAGAAGGTAAGCGGATGGCCATGAATATTTCTAGCAGAGAAAAATAAATCTGTTGTTATGGAAACAAACGTTAACTTTGACATGGGCACATGGTAAGTTTTAGTAGAAAAGGTTACGTCATTTTGAAATGGTGATTAAGTAATGTTGACCATGTCAGGTGAAGATTGGAACTTCTGCAAAAATTACTAAAGGCGTCCGGCTTTGGCAGGATAAGGTATTCACCCTTAAGTCTCCTATTGCCCTTTAAAAATTCAATGCAATTGGCTTTGAAATTGTCAATCACCTAACATATTCTCCTGATTTGGCCCCTTCTGACTACTATTTTTTCTAAAAACTTGAAAAAAGTCACAATAAAGTTGAAAGTTTTAAATAAGCAAGATGTTAATTGATGAGGATTTGTGATTTGCAGAACAAAATATCTTTTCTTATCCGAAGGAATAAAATTAATTTTGATGTATTCATTGTATAGAGCTGAAAGGGCAATATGTTTAATAAATAGTGTTATGTATAAAAAATGTATTGTTTTATGTTTTCTGTGCAAGGATACCAATTGGTCGTTACGCAGTTGTATATACCAACAGAATGATAAAATACTATAAATAGTTCCAGTACATAAAAGTCCGGGGTATACGGTCAGTTGCCAGTGCCACAAACTGATAAAACATTCATAAATCAAGAGAACCACAGTTGTTTAGCAAAAAGGGATTCCATTTAATTAGAACAATCCACAAAGTTAGAATAAATACTGATAGATAAGGTTTCAAGGGTTACAAGTAAAGTGCTCAGGGGTGATACAAACGAGAGCATGCACGGGGCTACCTCCACAGCATTGCAAGACTCTGCATGACTGGTGATTAATAGCTCATACAGGAATATGAATAGTTTACAAGGGTTTATACAGTAATATCACATATACGGGTATATAAACAGTGGTCAGGTACAATCACATAATGAATAAGACAAATGTACATATGATGTTTTGACAAAGCACGTTAAACTTTAAATAAAGAAACTGCTGTCACACCTAAGCACTTAGATACTCTACATCATCTGAATATGCACCATCAGAAAACCACTGTTACCTGTTATTAAACTGGCCCCCATGATCACTGTCAAAAGCTCCCTATTCCTAACATAGTGCTGAGAGTACTAAGAGCTACAGATCGTATGTCAGCGTAAAAGAGTCATACCTAGTGATGCTGGAGGGTCACACCGTGCACGTGCTAGCCCCTACGTCGTTTCGCAGGTAAGCTTCGTCAGGGGGCGTGGCAACGGCATCATTCCTTCCCCTTTTGTACCATGTGACTAATCACATAGTTACTTTCACCCTTGAAACCTTATCTATCAGTATTTATTCTAACTTTGTGGATTGTTCTAATTAAATGGAATCCCTTTTTGCTAAACAACTGTGGTTCTCTTGATTTAAGAATGATAAAATATTAGTAAATAATGTATTAATTATATTCTGCATCGCCATATTTTCTCATTAGCTATTGCATAGCAAAGTAGTTACGATTTTTTAAAAAGAATACCATAGGAAGCCAACATTGTTAAGACCTAACTGGAAGTAGTTCATTAACATATGGAGAAAATGATTAATATATATGTCTCATTTCAGGAGATATTACAGCAGAATGTCTGTGTCTGCCTTGAGCTCTTCACTCCTCCGCCCTCTTCTATCTATATAGAATTTCATGAGTAGTCACTGACATCCCCTACTTCGGTAACAGGGTAATCACTGAATACAGATTTTACAGATTTAGCTATGAATTGCAATCCAGGAGGAGAAAGAAGATTTTCATGCTAAAATTGATTACGTTTCTTATTTTTATATACGCATTTGATGTATTGCACAAAGTTTTTTTGTAGAATGGTGCTATTTAAGATATTTACTAAAAGCTCCTGACATACTATTGTTACTCACAATACTACTGTGACAACACAGATTTTGTCAATGCGTGTCATTAGTAAATGTTCTTAATTTATCCAGACATGTTGTTCTTTTGTATGTTAACTCATGTTTGTTAAGTGATTATTTCTTGCCAGACTACTAAGAGCATGATTGTATTGGTTTGTGGATTGTTGATGAAATGTAATTTATCTCAGCCCCCTTCTATCTACATTACTCAAAAGGAAATTATGCAGTCAGATAGAAATGCCAACCAATAAGAGAACAGCTATATCCCACCAATCCTGTAAAATACAATATACCCTGAGGTGAGGGTTCAGGATATAAAAAGGACTGCTTCAGTCACAAGTGGTTGATGCTACAGGATGGAAACCTAGGAACTTTGATTCTAGCTACCAGGATCACATTGTGTCTTCATACTCTGCATGGCCTCAGTCTAGGAGCTTCGGTTCTGACTAGAGGAGCACCAAGGCTGGATCATATTCTTCAGGACTTCAGCCTAGGTTTCTAAGATTCAGTTGGAAGATCAGAGACTATTTAAGGAACCCAGGTTTGGACAGTTCGGTCACCTAGCTACAGATTTTGCTGTGCTTGGTCAGCTTGCTAAGCTTGCCACTATTCCTTTCTTGGTGGGTGCCCGTCAAAAGTGAGGTGCTGTTGAACTGGAGTAGTTGGCTCTGGAAGCCCCAAAGTCTTCTATTCTAATCTCTGGTGAGCCAGCGGAAGTGTGATACTGTTGCCTGTTTAATTGTGTGATTTTGCTGAGTTTGAGTTATATGCCTATGATGGTTGGTGATCCAATAAATTCGAACCATAGGCTAGGGTCACACAACCAAATCCGCTTTTTTGTGGCTTTAGAAAAACGGATCCATTAAATTTAGCGTGCCAATAGTTTCCCCTGAGGTCCAGGACGTTTTTTGGAATTTTTGGGACTTAGTCATTTTTTCTTAAAAAACGCATGCGTTAACGGATGGTGCCTATATGTGCCATGCGTTAACGCATGCGTCTCCCATAGGGCGCCATGTTAAAAGAACACATGCATTTTTGTAACGGACCCCAAAGATGCTGCTAGCAGCGTTTTTGGTCTGCTGCATAAAACGCATGTGTTTTTTGAAAAACGCAGGTGCCCCTAAGTGCACCACCCATTAACGGATCCGTTTTTGGGACTTAAAAAAAAATGCAAAATTTTGCTACAAAAACGGACCTGAAGCAAAAAAGGCTGGTATGTGTGACCCTAGCCATAGTGTGGTTCCCTCACCCTGTGATGTCTGAGTAGTGTTCGCCCATGGTTAAGGAGTTCAGGCATTCAGCTGGGATGAGCCTTGATCCATGCGGTCTTTCTAAAGGTGGCTGGGCCAGCGGATGAGAGCACCCTCTGATCTCCATGTTTCCTCAACTACTGTCATGAACACTCCACGCACCATGTCTAGGATGCTATAGAGATTATGTGAGACTGGTATAGGTTCTGATGAGTTTTCAGCATGCTGATTTTATCACAGTCCCCTGTTCTGGTTCTCAGAGGTGCTGAGTTACTTAGGTGTTCCATCTTTGCAGTGACTGCTCAGCTACTTTACTGAGCAACCCTTCCAAGAATTATGCCATTTGTATTCTATGTGAGTCGTGCTGTTGGCCTGCATACCTGTTTCTGTCTAGATGTGATCCTTGTTTGCTGACCCCAAACTGTTCCTTGACTACCCCTCTACTTTCTCAATTGCTTGATGTGATCTCCTGGTATTCTGACCCCGAACCACTAACTGACCAGTTGACTCACTCTATTCACTACGTGCCTCTCTGGAAACTTGACCCCCGGATTGTTATCTGAACACTTCTCAGTTGACTCCCTGTATTCTATGTGTCTTCCTGGAAACCTGACCTTGAACCATTACCTGACTAGACCTCTGTAACTCCTGGAATCCAGTATGAATCCACCTTGTTCTTGACCTTAGCTTAACTGATTTCTCTACCTTCTTAATTACCCATAATTAATGACTAGCATCACAACTACAACTATTGATGTTACTACAAATATTTCATTCTTTAGTATTCCTTTTGGATATCCTTGTTATTCTTTCTACTTCTTTTTCTATGTATATTGTATCTCCATTTCATCTTCATCACTTAAAAGATAAATATTTATTTCCTATCTGCTGGTTGAGAAAACATAATTTAGAATAGACTATTAGATGTGTGGTATGCACACTAATGCTTAATATACAGTCCATCAAAGCTTTCTTTTCATGACTGCTTTGTATTTCACCCACTTAGAGAAGTGTTCCAATTGATTATACTAACATGATAGCACCTAGGGCATCACATTTCCGCTAATGTTAAAATTAAATTAATAAAGAATTCAATCTTTTATCTTTGATAATTGATTGACAGATGCAATTCAAGCAGGTTTCTCAACAAGGTCTTCTTTTACACAAAAGCCTTGTATACAGCGCATAGCGTGTCCTTGTACAGCATGGTGTCATTTAAAATACTTTTTTTTTGCTGTTTGAAAGCAATTATATTTATAAATGGAAAAAAGGTTACATGCAGCTCAGCATATTACAATGAGTTTACATGCGCATCCTGATGTTTTCTTTTTAATCCTTGAGATAAAGGAGAAATCAAGGACATTTCATTCTCCTTCTCGGCCAGTTTAAAGCATGTACAGTAACAATCTAAGCATTAAAGAAATGCAATGTTACTGAAACAGCACACGAGATATTTACCTTCCATTTCCAGTTGCCTTCCATTTCCAAGGATATAATCATCAATGTGAGGACTGTTGCTGCCATATAATCAAAGAAATAGAAATGACCACGAAACAAATATATTCATATCATGTATACGAGGAAAATAAATAAAAATAACATCTTAATGTCAAAACTGTATAATACACTCAACAGCATTGAAATTGTTACAGTAAGAAGGAAAAGTCGTAGAACTATGAAAGTCAGAGGATAGCTAGACATGTTAATGATATACAAATGTTGAAGAAAATGGAAACATTCTTAAAACATCTGAATTTATTGAGCATTAAGTATGAGCACAATTCTGTTATCAATGAGGTCCTTAATGGTTGTCAATGGAATTTTCTACCACACTTGGACATTCAATCATCAAAATCTGCTGGAAGCTACCTTTGCACTAATGTAATGAACTAACCAATGATATCCCAGATGTTCTTGATGGGAGAAGCATCAGATTTGTAGCACATTTAGGCAATGCAGGATGCACAAAATACCATGAGCAACATGCAACCAGGCCTTTTTGTGTTGAAAAACAGCTCTTAAGACGTGTTGGATAATTAGCTGTACTAGTGGTTCAAATACTGATCCATTCTATACTGGAAAAGAAATTAGACATTGTCTCCCAATGAGCACATATAGAATCTCATTGGTTGGTTACTGCAACGAATGCTGCCAGACAACCCTTAATAGCCTCATCAATAGCATACTAAGGCATGTGTGTGTACTATCTGTGCATGGTGATCATAATCGATAATGAGTACATTAAGTGTTTTGAAAGTTTTGTTTGGATTTTTTTGTCATTTGTATACCATTAATATGTCTATCAATCCTGTGATTTTCATTATTTTATAACTTCTTAGTGTGCCTAGTTCAATGTTAAAGAATATGTTTTATATACACACTGAATGATTACAGAATTTAAAGAGAACCTGTCATTAGATTTTTACCAGATAAAGTATGACCCACAACTTTATGCTCTTATATATAGCTTTCTTGAATACAGTATATATTTTCCCAACCTGATCCGCGTAATGTAAAAAAAACCTTTTCTTATACTGACCTATGGGGTGACCGGTCCGATAGCCATTGCTGGTCTTGATCCGGCGCCTTCTCACTTCTTTTGATCACAGTCCTCTTTCCTTCTTCATGTGAATGTTGCTTGCTACATAATTCACATATTTTCTACCATTTTGCTCCTTTTTTCACTTTTACTATATTTTACATGCCCCATTGGGCTGCCTCAACACTGCAGTGCCTGGTTGCTCCTGCAGCATAAAGCTGTGAATGCCGCTGCTTGGCAGGCAATCCATAGGAAGTTAGTTATGACAGTGACAGGGGTCCTTCATCTGAACCCTCACTGTCATGGCAACAGATTGATGCCCCATGATCGCATCACATCATTGCAGATAGAGGAGAGGAATAGTCCAATCCCTGCTGTCCAGCTTTAGATTGCGCTGTCAGAGTTTTCCAGCGTAATAAAAGGGGTTAACAGCAGTGAGCAGATCGCTGATTCACCCGCATCTGTTAGCTGCACATTTCAGTTGATCAGGTAAGCCACCATGTGCAGGGAATGATGGGAGCTCAACGCGTGAGCTCCATTAAAGGGAGGGAGGTGACCAATGACATATCAAGTACTTCATAGTTTGTAAAGAGTTTAAAGGAAAATGTATAAAAAGAGAATAATGTATTATTTAAATCAAATTTTATGATGACATGGTTGTTTTTTATTTTGTGTCTTGTTTTTTGGATGTTCATTTCTATATATCTACAGTTGGAACCAGAAGTTTCAATACAATCAGGGCTGCCACTAGAAATTTTGGGGCCCCTTACTAGCAAAATTTTGGGGCCCCCCTGAGACTCCACCCCAACTCCGCCTCCACCCACACTCCGCCTCCATCCAGGTTCCGCCTCCACCCACACTCCACCTCCACCCATCAAACCTTCCATAGTTTCACCACCCACTATGGGAAAAACTCCCCTTCTGCACCACGTCCTCGCCAATCACTCATTAATCTCTTTCTATACATTGTTATTTATCAGAGCTGTGGAGGGATGTGAACAATAAATGCCACATGAGGCAGAATAATACTGGTGCTGTTATTCATACATGTACAGGGGTGGGGAACCTTTTTGCTGCTGGAGGGACATTTGGAAATTACTACTGTCATTTAGGGGCCGCACATCACCATGAAAATTACCAGCTACATTAAATTAATTACCTCACCTAATTTGATGGCTGCAGCTGCTTCTCTGTGTCCTGCGATGTTCGGTGACATCTGATCTTCCAGCTTTGTGTTGGTCTGGAGCGCAGTCGACTCTGTGACAATAAGTTTTGTAAATCAAATACATGACATAGGAAATTGTTATATATACAATATACAGGACAAAGAGTATATACAGCACTGCAGAGGGCTAGGGGACACAGACTGGGGGTGAGCTGAGCTCTGCAGGAGCCACAGAGATGTATGGTCTCTTCCCGGGCCCCCACCCATTGAGGGGGTGAAGTGAGCTCTGAAGCCAGGGGTCACAAGCTTCCAGAAAACGGCAGCGAATCTCGATTACTTATTATTATCAGAGACTCTGGAGAAGAATGCTACCGGCAAAGGCAGCCGAGACTATAAGAGCGGGAGCGGCATCCGCTGGGGGTTACCACTGGTACACACACCTCGTACTCACGTGGCTCCACTCCGTACACCTTGTACGCACGCAGCTCAGCTCCGTACACACTCGGCTCCACTCCGTACACCTCGTACACACACGGCTCTGCTCCGTATACCTCATACACACTCGGCTCCACTCCGTACACCTCGTACACACTCGGCTCAGCTCTGTACACCTCGTACACACTCGGCTCAGCTCCGTACACCTCGTACGCACGCAGCTCAGCTCCGTACACACGCAGCTCTGCTCCGTACACCTCGTACACACTCGGCTCCACTCCGTACACCTCGTACACACTCGGCTCAGCTCTGTACACTTCGTACACACTCGGCTCAGCTCTGTACACCTCATACACACTCGGCTCCACTCCGTACACCTCGTACACACTCGGCTCAGCTCTGTACACCTCTTACACACTCGGCTCAGCTCCGTACACCTCGTATGCACGCAGCTCAGCTCCGTACACACTCGGCTCTGCTCCGTACACCTCGTACAAACTCGGCTCTGCTCCGTACACCTCATACACACTCGGCTCCACTCCGTACACCTTGTACACACTCGGCTCAGCTCTGTACACCTCGTACACACTCGGCTCAGCTCCGTACACCTCGTACACACGCAGCTCAGCTCCGTACACACGCGGCTCTGCTCCGTACACCTCGTACACACACGGCTCTGCTCCGTACACCTCATACACACTCGGCTCCACTCCGTACACCTTGTTCACACTCGGCTCAGCTCCGTACACCTCGTACGCACGTAGTTCAGCTCCGTACACACGCGGCTCTGCTCCGTACACCTCGTACACACTCGGCTCCACTCCGTACACCTCGTACACACTCGGCTCAGCTCTGTACACCTCGTACACACTCGGCTCAGCTCCGTACACCTCGTACGCACGCAGCTCAGCTCCGTACACACTCGACTCTGCTCCGTACACCTCGTACACACTCGACTCTGCTCCGTACACCTCGTACACACTCGACTCTGCTCCGTACACCTCGTACACACTCGACTCTGCTCCGTACACCTCGTACACACTCGACTCTGCTCCGTACACCTCGTACACACTCGACTCTGCTCCGTACACCTCGTACACACTCCACTCTGCTCCGTACACCTCGTACACACTCCACTCTGCTCCATACACCTCATACACACTCGACTCTGCTCCGTACACCTCGTACACACTCGACTCTGCTCCGTACACCTTGTACACACTCGGCTCTGCGCTGTACACCTCGTACATAAGTGGCTCTGATCTGTACACCTCGTACACGTTGTTCCACTCCGTACACCTTGTACGCACGCAGCTCAGCTCCGTACACCTCATACGCACACGGCTCCGCTCCACACACATCATGCATACATGGCTCCTCTCCGTACACCTCGTATACATTCGGCTCTGCTACATCCACACTGTAAATCCATCCTGACCACAGATACACTTTACCTCATCCAGCACTATGACAACTGAGGAGCTGATCATGAGACCCCTGACTCCTCCCCTCCAAGTGACGTCATCACAGGTCCTGTAAGAACAGAGCAGCTATGTAGCATACTGCTCTGCAGGTGGAGAACAATGGGGGGGGATCCCGACCTTGGGCACTGCAGCAGGCACCCCCAAACCCCCCCTCCCCCCCAAACTGCTGCGCACAGGCCCCATGACACAGACAGCAGCAGAGGGAGAGTGGGCGGGCCAGGGCCCCTGCACTGTGAGGCTGATGTGTGTGTGCACACTGAGTCACACTGTGGGCGGGTGCTGGCAGTGGTGCCACTCAAGAGTAGGAGAGTCAGCTGTATGTTACAGGCTGTGCTGTGCCCCTGACCCTGTGCATTGAGGCCTGGGATGAGCGTGGATGGGCGGGCCCCCACAGGATAATAGAGGGTGGGCGTGCCTGGGCAGTGGCTGGGCGGTTCACTGTGCCTGCTGGCCTGCCCAGCCCCAGCCTGTGTCTGTGTGTGTGACGGTCCCAGCCAGGCTCCCAGCAGGCCAGGTCCGGCCTGGTGGCGTGGGGTGGACGGACGGGGGCGCCGTACACCACGTGCTCATTGCAGCAGTGTTTGAGCAATGGCACGGGCCGGCCGACACCGCACTCTGCCTCGCCCCGCCCCTGGCTGGTGACTCAGAGTCAGGCAGTGCTGCGTAGGAACTAGTCTGTGCCACTGCTGCTGGCCAAAGGGGGCGGGCATCATTGCTCCAAATGGCCCCGCCCACAGCCAGCGCGCCCGGGCCCCCCCTTGCTGTTTGTATGGCCACGCCCCCTCCACATTTCACCGGGCCCCACACAGCTGTATGGCTTATAATGCCCTATTGGCGGCCCTGAATACAATATATAAAAAGACACATCTGCATGTTTTTCTCACTATCTGACATGAAATTAGAATAAACCTTTCCCATTTTAGGTCAGTGAAGATTACCATAATTATTTATATTTACCAAATGCCAGAATAAAGTGAGAGAATGTTTTAAGGCATTTTTTTACTTTCTGCAAAGTCACAAGTTTACATACACTAAGATTATTATACCTTTAAACTATTTGGGAAAGCCCATATGATGATATTATGTGTTTCGAAGCTTATAATAGGTTTATTGGCAACATCTGAATTATCGGTAATTAGAGAAACTCCTGTGAATGTATTTTAATGCACACCTGAAACACACTGCTTCGTGTAACATCATGGGAAGGTCTAAACCAGAGGTCCCCAACTCCAGGCCTCAAGGCCCACCAACAGTGCATGTTTTCAGGATTTCCTTGGCATTTGACAATTGGAATCACCACCTGTGCAGGAGATTGAATTACCAACTGTCAAATTTCTAAGGAAATAATGAAAACCTGGACCGTTGGTGGGCCTTGAGGACTGGAGTTGGGGACCTCTGGTCTAAACAAATCAGCCAATACAACTGTGGACTTGCACAAGTCTGGTTCATTCTAAGGCTGCCTTCACACTTGCAGATGCATCTGCAGCGTTTTGCAGATGCATCTGCAAGTATCAGCATGCAGACCGCGGCCCTTATGTTTATAATAGGGCGCACCGTGGTCTGAATGCTCTCATTCATTCCTGTATGTGAGCCGTAAGCAGGCGTATGCCTGCTGACAGATCACACTCTCCCGCCCGCACCATGGACGCAACATCTCGCGTCCATAGTGCGGGCGGGAGAATGTGATCTGTAAGCAGGCATACGCCTGCTTACGGCTCACATACAGGAATGAATGAGAGCATTCACACCACGGCCGCGGTCTGCATGCTGATACTTGCAGATGCATCTGCAAAACGCTGCAGATGCATCTGCAAGTGTGAAGCCAGCCATAGGTACAATTTCTATATATCTGAAGGTGCTTCTTTCATTTGTGCAAGCAATTTTATGCAAGTTCACACAAGATGGGAATGTCCAGCCATCATATCGCTCAGGAAAGAGACAGATTCTGTGTCTCAGAGATGAATGTGCTTCAGTACAACATGTGCATATCAACTCAAGAACAAATGCAAAAGACCTTGTGAAGATGATGGCTGAAGCAGGTAAGATTGTGCGATTATCTACAGTGAAACAAGTACTGCATCAACATGGGCTGAAAACCACACTGCCAGGAAGAAGTCATTACTCAAAAAGAAACATAAAAAATGCAGATTAATTTTTTGTAAATGCACACAGGAACACAGTCCTACATATTTGGATACATGTCCTGTGGTCTGACAAAACAAAAATCAAACTGTTTAACCATAATGACCATCGTTACATATGGAGGAAAAAGGGAGAAGCTTGGGAGCCTAAGAACACCATCCCAACTGTAATACATGGAGATGGCAGCATCATGTTGTGGGATTATTTTGCTGCAGGAGGGACTGGTGCACTTCACAATATACAGTGCCTACAAGTAGTATTCAACCCCCTGCAGATTTAGCTGGTTTGATAAGATGCAAATAAGTTAGAGCCTTCAAACTGCAAACGAGAGTAGTATTTATTAACAGAAGCATAAATCTTACAAACCAAAAAGTTATGTTGCTCAGTTGAATTTTTATAAATTTTAAACATAAAAGTGTGGGTCAATTATTATTCAACCCCTAGGTTTAATATTTTGTGGAATAACCCTTGTTTGCAATTACAGCTAATAATCGTCTTTTATAAGACCTGATCAGGCCGGCACATGTCTCTGGAGTTATCTTGGCCCACTCCTCCATGCAGATCTTCTCCAAGTCATCTAGGTTCTTTGGGTGTCTCATGTGGACTTTAATCTTGAGCTCCTTCCACAAGTTTTCAATTGGGTTAAGGTCAGGAGACTAACTAGACCACTCAAACACCTTGATTTTTTCCCTCTTGAACCAGGCCTTGGTTTTCTTGGCTGTGTGCTTTGGGTCGTTGTCTTGTTGGAAGATGAAATTACGACCCATCTTAAGATCCTTGATGGAGGAGCGGAGGTTCTTGGCCAAAATCTCCAGGTAGGCCGTGCTTTCCATCTTCCCATGCATGCGGACCAGATGGCCAGGCCCCTTGGCTGAGAAACAGCCCCACAGCATGATGCTGCCACCACCATGCTTGACTGTAGGGATGGTATTCTTGGGGTCGTATGCAGTGCCATCCAGTCTCCAAACGTCACGTGTGTGGTTGGCACCAAAGATCTTGATCTTGGTTTCATCAGACCATAGAACCTTGAACCAGTCTGTCTCAGAGTCCTCCAAGTGATCATGAGCAAACTGTAGATGAGCCTTGACATGACGCTTTGAAAGTAAAGGAACCTTACGGGCTCGTCTGGAACGGAGACCATTGCGGTGGAGTACGTTACTTATGGTATTGACTGAAACCAATGTTCCCACTGCTATGAGATCTTCCCGGAGCTCCTTCCTTGTTGTCCTTGGGTTAGCCTTGACTCTTCGGACAAGCCTGGCCTCGGCACAGGAGGAAACTTTCAAAGGCTGTCCAGGCCGTGGAAAGCTAACAGTAGTTCCATAAGCCTTCCACTTCCGGATGATGCTCCCAACAGTGGAGACAGGTAGGCCCAACTCCTTGGAAATGGTTTTGTACCCCTTGCCAGCCTTGTGACCCTCCACAATCTTGTCTCTGATGGCCTCGGAATGCTCCTTTGTCTTTCCCATGTTGACCATGTATGAGTGCTGTTCACAAGTTTGGGGAGGGTCTTAAATAGTCAGAAAAGGCTGGCAAAAGAGATAATTAATCCACACATGTGAAGCTCATTGTTATTTGTGCCTGAACTACTTCTTAATACTTTAGGGGGACCAAACAGAATTCTGGTGGTTTGAGGGTTGAATAATAAATGACCCTCTGAATTAACTTTTAACGCTTTAAAAAAAAAAAAAAATTTTTTGTGGCACTGCATTTCCCACTTCCAGGCTGATCTACAGTCCAAATGTCACAATGCCAAGTTAATTCCGCATGTGTCAACCAGCTAAATCTGCAGGGGGTTGAATACTACTTGTAGGCACTGTAGATGGCATCATGAGGAAAGAAGAATGTGGCAATACTGAAGCAACATCTTAAGACATCAACCAAGAAATTAAAGCTTGGATGGAAATTGGTCTTCCAAGTTGACAATGTCTCAAGGCACACAGCCAAACTGGTTATAAAGTGGCTTAAGGATAACCTAAGTATCCCTATTGAAAATTTAAGCTGAAAATGCAGCTGGGAGCAAGGTGACCTACAAGCATGGCTCAGTTTACCAGTTCTGTCAGGGTAAATGAGTTTAAATTCCTACCAACTATTGTAAGAAGCTTGTAGAAGGATATCCAAAATGTTTGACCTATTTCATACATTTTAATGGCAATAGTACCAAATACTAATGAAATTGATGTAAGCTTTTGACTTTGTAGAAAGTAATAAAAATGCTTAAAAAATTCTCTCTCTCATTATTCTGGCATTTGGTGAATATTGATAATTATGGTAATCCTAATTGACCTAACATGGGAAAGGTTTATTCTGATTTCATGTCAGGAAGTGAGAAAAACATGAATATGTGTATTTCTATATACCGTATATACTCGTGTATAAGCCGACCCGTGTATAAGCCGACCCCCCTACTTTTGCCCCCAAAACCTGGGAAAATTTATTGACTCGTGTATAAGCCGAGGGTGGACCCCAGCACAGGTATACAGCCCCCAGCAGTGTGGTATACAGCAGCCTCCCCAGTGGTATATACAGGCCCCAGCAGTGTTACAGCAGCAGCCCCAGTGGTATATACAGCAGCAGCCCCAGTGGTAGTATACAGCAGCCCCAGAGGTATATACAGCAGCCCCAGTGGTAGTATACAGCAGCAGCCCCAGTGGTAGTATACAGCAGCAGCCCCAGTGGTAGTATACAGCAGCAGCTCCAGTGGTAGTATACACGCAGCCCCAGTAGTATATACAGCCCCAGTGGTAGTATATAGCCCCAGTGGTAGTATATATACAGCATACAGCCCCAGTGGTAGTATATAGCCCCAATGGTAGTATATAGCCCCAGTAGTAGTATACAGCCCCAGTGGTAGTATATAGCCCCAGTGGTAGTATATATACAGCCCCAGTGGTAGTATATAGCCCCAGTGGTAGTATATAGCCCCAGTGGTAGTATATAGCCCCAGTAGTAGTATACAGCCCCAGTGGTAGTATATAGCCCCAGTGGTAGTATATATACAGCCCCAGTGGTAGTATATAGCCCCAGTGGTAGTATATAGCCCCAGTGGTAGTATATAGCCCCAGTGGTAGTATATATACAGCCCCAGTGGTAGTATATAGCCCCAGTGGTAGTATATATACAGCCCCAGTGGTAGTATATAGCCCCAGTGGTAGTATATAGCCCCAGTGGTAGTATATAGCCCCAGTGGTAGTATACAGGGCCCCAGCAGGGCCCCCCTCATAATTTGGCACCCCCACCTCAGTTTCTGGGCCCCCCCGCATGCAGCGCTGCACATATACATTACGTGTCTAGCAGCTGTTACCCTCCGGTGGCAGATCGCGGCTCCCGGCTCCGGGCTCCATCTTCCTCGCTGTCTTCCTGCTTTGTGACCGGCGCGATGACGTCATCGCGCCGGTCACATGACAACCAGGAAGACAGAGAGGAAGATGGAGCCCGGAGCCGGGAGCCGCGATCTGCCACCGGAGGGTAACAGCTGCTAGACACGTAATGTATATGTGCAGCGCTGCATGCGGGGGGGCCCAGAAACTGAGGTGGGGGCGCCAAACTTTGAGGGGGGCCGTATGACTCGCGTATAAGCCGAGGGGGGGACTTTTCAGCCCAATTTTTGGGCTGAAAAACTCGGCTTATACGCGAGTATATACGGTAGTATATGTAAACTTCTGGTTTCAACTGTATAAGATACAAAACACAGAAAATATTTCAGAGTTCAGCACCTATCAATGGCATTTTGTGCTTTCTCAAAGTCACTTGAATTTATTAATGTGAATACATTACAGCAATGGGAAGGAAACGTGAAGAGGTAAGTAGCAGATGAGCAAATCTGCAAAAATTAAAAAATGATAAATTCCTGGGAATTTACATCACAATTAAGTTTTTTTTCTGCATATTGAATTTCCCTTATTATATTATAGTTTCTTTTCATAATAAACTTAAGATTTAAAAAAAACAAAGAAATCTTATACTCTCCTCACCACTTACCTCTTTGGACCCTCCGCTGCTCATTGCTCACCTCTCTGTTCTCATAATCACCTCTTCTTTCTTTCGCCATGGTTTATTAATTCTATAGCCATGACCATACTTTGAAAGTTACTGCACATTAAGTTCAGGTTGTGGGCAGACTAGAGTGAACAGATGCTGATTAAAAATGGCTTGGATTTTTTTCTGAGCTGTCTCGGTTATCTGTGTGTGGGAGGCAGAAGGAACTATTAGTGCTGGTATGACCCTGGCAATACCTAACCTGATCAAGTAGATAGTGCACATGAACCATTGAGCCCATGTTGCCATATGGACTGCCTATTTATTTATGTTTTACCTTTTGTGCCAATGAAGACCTGTTTTTGTCTTGTGAGATGCAATGGTTTATAGACTTTTAACAAAACAATAACCATT